>QJNZ01001135.1:0-24622 GCA_004155055.1 Monosporascus sp. CRB-8-3 | reverse complement strand
GCAGCGGGCGGGGGTGCGGCGGCGGTGCAGCCTCGCGGACCCGCGCCTCGCGCGCCGCGTGCGCGCCATGGCCGCCGATGTCACCGCCAAGAGATTCCGGCACGACGGCGTCTGGTTCGAGTTCAAGATGCTGGATCTCGGCACGGCCCTTCTGCCGGTCGAGGAGCAGGGCGGCGGCTGTAGGGACGATGGGGGAGGGGAGGAGGATGAGGATGAGGACGATGATGAGGAACAGGAGGAGGAACAGGCCGAGTGCAAGGCGGTAGTGGGGGGATCGGGTCGGAATCTCGGGTTCGGACCAATTATTACGATCTTTGCATGAGGCGGAACCATTCCGTGGCATGAGATGACTTAACGAGACGGCGCATGGTTAAACGAGACGGAACGAACATGATTTTAACGGGACGGGACATGACCTAATGAGAGAGAGCATGATTTAAATATATTGGACATCGGCGAAATAGAAATTGATGATATCTCCCCCTTTACGCACGTTTATCATGTCTGTGACTGCCTCTCAACGTAGGGGAGTCCAAATCGAACAGCAGTGATCGATGACGGGAGGCTTAATTTTCGTTGGAGAGAGTCCAAATATTATACATTTGAGCTTAACGGGAATGTGTGTATGATAACGTGTAGGTATTTCACCATGTGTGATGGCCATCGTGTCAGGGCATTTCCCCAATCTCTCTACTATCAGGTAGGTGGGCGCTAAGGAGTCGTAACCCCTTGGATCGTCTAAACGACCAGGATCTGAAGACATCAAGATCTAAATACAAGATCTATTCATAATCGAGCGCAAACAGGTCCGCCAGCCTACCCAATCCATCGCGACGCTATCCCGCAGCCCAACCGGCTAAGTCCTGGTCATCTCAAGAGGCTGCAACAAGCGACACGTAGACCCCCCACGCCAGACCAGCCAAACCAGCGAGCAGATTGCGGCCCTCGACGCTCTTCACGAGGGTAAAGTTGACGAGACTGACCAAGGGCCAGAGCCTCCACCCCGCCGAGAGCAGCGTGAAGAACTCGGCGCGGCTGCGGCGCAGGACGGTAGCCCAGTCGACCCTGGCATAGTCGATGGCCGGGAGCGGGACCAGCGGGTTCTGTCCGGGGAGCGGCGGGCCCGCCATGGCCGCCTGGATGCTGTGCATGAAGGCGCTGAACAGGAACGTGTTGACGGCGGCGCCGGCCGTCTGGTCGAGCGCGAACTTTGCTGCCGTGTTGCTGACGTTGAGGCGCGGCTCCACGAGCCGGCCCTCGCGCGCCTCGCGCTCCAGCTCCTTCTCGTCGCCCGCCGCCGCCGGGGCCACGGCCTCCCGCGTCGGCGAGGCGTGGTACGCTGGGAACGTGTTTTCCAGGTATTCTTGCCTGGGCGGTGGGTTAGCTTCCATATTAATTTCTACTCGTGACAACACATAGCCGGGTTAAGCTGGCGGCCGGAGTAATGGCAAAGGCAAAGGCTGCTCCAAAAGGAGATATAACGACGGGTGGGCGCCGAACGGACACTCACCATAAGAAGTTTGGCGGTGTACTGATGAGAGCGAATAAGACAAACTGGAACATGGGCACCCAGTCGATGATAAGGGTTGTCTGATAGCACGTCAGCTTCCATTTCCTCTCAGGGAACGCCTCATGAGCTCTCATCCACGGAGCGTACCTCCTTGCGATACGCCATGAGCGCCTGCGCTAAGAAGTTGGAGGTGGCCGCCAGCACGGCCGACTGGATAGTGGCGTTTACAATGGGAGGAGGTGCCATTTTATGTGGCTATGATTTCATTACAGATTCTAGGGAGGGAAAATACGTATTGTATAAGAATGTCTATGCGCGTAGGAGGCTTCACTCTCTTCCACCACTCATCGACTCCAATGGGCTTTTAACGCCTACCAAACTAAGGGAAATAGTGACGTGGGGGTTGAGCTTTCGGGACAGTTGTTAGTTACATGTACGTACCTGGCAGGACGGGACAAGCATCCCTTTGCAGCTCTGCACCGGAAGTGGTTTAGCGTCGCATAAATGAGTGTACAGAGATACTTGGAATTCTTGACAGCTATCAAACTTCACTCACAAAAGAATAAGACGTCATGAAAAGGAGATATCTTGAGATTACGAAAAGCAGAATAGTACTCTGGGGCCCGAAGAGCCGATATCCCATTGATTTTGAGTGCGGCAATTACACAACGAATTGTATTGACTGGATATGGCATACATACGAACATTGAGTAACAAACCGCAAACCAGTCATAGACCGAAGCCGCCCTGATCGGTAGATTAGCAATCCTTTGATCTATACTGAGCTAGGGATGACATGAAATGGATCTAAACGGAATTTTAAACGTAGTTTTCTGAATTGACTATCATTACCAAGCAGATTGACTCGCACGCTGAATAGTATTCTATCAGGCCTCACACCCTACTATACGCCCGCACTGAATGCACCCAGATTCCTTTCCACCTTCCGGCGTCACCCACGTTCAAAATCCAGCTTTGAACAAACCTCCCGTTTTAGCTGAGAATCCACATGAAGAGAAACTGTACGATGTACGAGTAGAAGAACAAAAACTGCGTCCGCTGGTTCCGCTTCGTCCTCGTGTCCGTCTGCATAGGCCCTTGCGTGTTGCCGGTGCTTTCAGGGAGTAGTACATATCTTAGCGACCGCATCTAGAGGATGTTAATGCTATTCGGACTTCGCATTACACAAAAGGGATAGAGGGCGCTTACTAGGAAGAGCGAGTTGGCTAGGAAAGTATACAGGAACACAGTCCAGCCGAACCAGCCACCGGTGCCCTTTCCGCCATTGACGAGCTCAGAAAGAGCCACCGTCGCGATGATTCCCACGAACTTGTAGCCGGCGTAAGCCACCAGATCCAGGAGCTGGGACTCGTTGGATATGCTCAAGAAGTAAGAGCCGAGCTTTAACACTAGAAGCTCAAGTATGACGACCACGCCGGCTTTCGATGCGGTATATCCGAGCAGCTCGGGTTGGAACTGCCCCCGAAGACCAGCCAGTAGTGTCGATAAGAGTATGTAGGTGACAAGGGCCATAACTGGGCACCTATGAGCTGAGAGTCATATCTCTTACGGGGGGAGAACCTACCTGGAATGTACATATCGGGGCTATTGATGTCGTCCCTCGGCGGCAGGTACCAGCCCTCCTGACCGTTCGGCCCGACCGTCTGTTTCCTAGACCATGGCTTGTGCCGCCAGGGGAACAGCACCAATATGAGCTTGTTGACGACGTATTTGTTCGAGACGTTGAAGTAGTGTTTGAGCGCGGAGAAGTTGATCCACCGATTTGCCTGCCAACAAAATGTGAGCTCTCGACGCTTCAATCGTCCTCCGACCTCATGCGTAATAAACCCACGTTGTGTTCCAGATACTCCTGGCCGGCCTTGAAGGCGTTCTGACCCAGCTGCACGCCGATCTGGGCCGCCGGGTCGTTCATGAAGTTCCCGTAGGCGCCGAAGACATTGCTGCTGCTCCCCGCCGCGGCTTGCTGGTAGGGGTTCCCGTACGCACCTTGCGGCTGTGGTTGCGATGACGTCGGCGGGGGTGGTGATCTCAGCTGGGGCACCGTAGAGACGTGTTGTGGTACGGGGTGGTGGAGAGGCGGCGACTGGGGGTAGATTGGGCGTTGCATCTTGAATAGAGCTCGGAGAGAATCTTGAGGGTCGGCGCGCGCAGGAGTCTACGAATTTGCACAGTAACTTGTAGGGTCAGCCGTGATTAGGTGGTTGCGCAAGCGCTCGGGAGCTTTTGCTTCTGGGGACCGTGACGATAGCAGCTGGATATTATCGCAGGAAAGTGGTCTCAGTCGATGACAGTTGGAGCATAGAACAAGCACAGCGTGGTGGGTGTATCTGTGTGGGTGGGGTGTGGGAGCTTGCATAAATGAAAAGGTTTGCATATGCGGTTGCCTGTCCTGTACCTACAGACGAAAAGTAGCAAAGTATGTACCTCCTCGCTTTCCTGCATAATTAATGTTTAAGTGGGGTGAATACCTGATTTGACCAATGAGTAGCCTTTATCAACTTCGGCGAAGCATTGATACGTAATACCACCCTGGCCGCAGCTCCAGCCACTTGGCCTCGCTCGTATCAGTCAGACCGTCATCTTTATCTACGTATCCTTTATCGCCGACATCCCGTCACGGCACCTTTTACCTCATCGTGCATTTTTCGGAGTGCCGGAAACGCCTAAGTTTAATTATACATATAACATATAGCACATATCGGGCGAGGACTCTCTAGCTTTTACTCTCGAGCTTGACTTCGGCGTCACCTATAATTGACTGGCCGCTATGTTGGACACGTTCGAGGTGCTCACCACGTCGGGGGTGGTATTATGGTCGCGATCATATGCGCCGATCAGTCCCTCGATAATTAACAATTTCATCGCCGATGTATTCATCGAGGAGAAGGCCGTCGCTGCCGGCGCAAAGGACGACCAGTCAGCCTCGAATAACCCTCCCTACAAGGCAGATCAACACACCTTGAAATGGACATTTGTGAAGGAACTGGGCATTATCTTTGTCGTACGGCAGCTTCCCATGTACGAAGTTACCCCAGGTATAATATCTAATCAACGTTGTCATAGGCAGTCTATCGGTCTCTGTTACACCTCTCCTGGGTCGACAAGCTCGTGGATAACCTCAAGACAATCTTCGTTGACTTGTACGGCGACCAGCTCAAGAAGCCGAACACGACTATCGTAGTATGCCGCAATTTCGACGAGTATTTTGATCAACAGTATATGGAATTAGAGGGGAACGCTAGCAATAAGCCCACCCAGCCTAGGGGGACTTCATTCCTGGAAGCAAAGACGACATCTGGCAACTTCGGGGATGAACCACCACTACCACCAGGGCTTAAGCACAAGACGGACACGCAAAGTGGCAACGAG
Source organism: Monosporascus sp. CRB-8-3 (assembly GCA_004155055.1). NCBI lineage: Eukaryota > Fungi > Ascomycota > Sordariomycetes > Xylariales > Monosporascus > Monosporascus sp. CRB-8-3. The sequence goes on along the minus strand of QJNZ01001135.1, from coordinate 19,722 downwards.
TCTAGTCCGAACGCAACCCCGAATGCATCGCGACCCTCGACTCCCAGCACTGGCGCAAATCACCTTGTCGTAGGTAAAACCGGTCCTCCGGGGAAGATGTCGAGGAGGGCGAGGAAGATGCAGCATGTCAACTCAGCTCCCGTATCGTCGGGCGATGAGGGACCATCCAGGAAATCGAAAAAGCCCCCCAAGAAGGGAAGGAAGTGGGACGCGGACGGGTTCGCTGATGAGGAGGACGGTGTTCAGTTGGACTATTCTGCCACTCAGAATACTTTGACGAGCGATAGCGAAGTGGAAGCGACTGGTCGCTCGACGGCGGTCGACAGTGTAGACGCGGCGACGTGGGGAACGACGACGTCCAAGGGGCAGTTTATCTTGAAGGACTTGGATGATGAGGTACACTCGATACTGAAATCAGCCGAAGCGAAGAATGCCGCGTCCAAGAGCGAGCCAAAAGGGGGGCTTGTTGGGTCCAGTTTGAGCACCATCAGCGGTTTATTCCGCAACGTAGTTGGGGGCAAAACGTTGACGAAAGCGGATCTCGATAAGGCGATGAAGGGGATGGAGGACCATTTATTACGCAAGAACGTCGCCCGCGAAGCCGCGATACGTCTGTGCGAGGGGGTGGAGAACGAGCTCATCGGCGTCAAGACGGGCAGCTTCGAGAGCATCGACGCACGCATCGCCAAGGCAATGGAGGCGTCACTGACGAAGATGCTGACGCCCACGTCGTCGCTGGACCTGCTGCGCGAGATCGACGCCGTCACGCGGCCGCCGGCGGCCTCGTTACGGAAGCCGCGGCCCTACGTCATCTCCATTGTGGGCGTCAACGGCGTGGGCAAGTCGACGAACCTGTCCAAGATCTGCTACTTCTTGCTGCAGAACAAGTACCGCGTGCTCATCGCGGCGGGCGACACGTTCCGCTCGGGCGCCGTCGAGCAGCTCAAGGTGCACGTGCGCAACCTCAAGGAGCTCACGGAGCGTGAGGGTGGGCGCGTCGAAATCTTCGAGAAGGGCTACGGCGGCGACGCCGCCTCCGTCGCCAAGGACGCCGTCCGCGAGGCCGCCAACGAGGGCTACGACGTCGTCCTCATCGACACCGCCGGCCGAAGGCACAACGACCAGCGCCTCATGTCCTCCCTCGAGAAGTTCGCCAAGTTCGCGCAGCCGGACAAGATCTTGATGGTTGGAGAGGTAAGAACCACCCCACTTCCCCTGCCAAACGCCAGCACACACACACACACCCCTGCGCTATCTATATCCATCTCACCTTGACATGCAAACCCAATGCCGATCCAGTACTAATGGAACATAAAAACACAAGGCACTCGTTGGAACCGACTCGGTGGCGCAGGCACGCAACTTCAACTCGTCGTTCGGGCCCGGGCGCCGGCTCGACGGCTTCATCATCTCCAAGTGCGACACGGTGGGCGACATGGTGGGCACGCTCGTCAGCATCGTCCACGCCACCAACGTCCCCGTGCTCTTCGTCGGCGTCGGCCAGCACTACTCGGACATCCGCAACTTCTCCGTCCGGTGGGCTGTTGAGAAGCTGCTCAGCAACAGCTAATGAACTGAGTAGTCCTAGTCAGTGGTTGGCGAGTTACCTAGTTAGGTGGTTTAATGGCTTAATGGTGATACGCATTATAATTGCGTTACGTAGGCAACCGCATTGACGATGATGATCGTGGCAGGTGATAGATAAGTTGCTATGCCGTCTATGAAAGGTGATGACTTGGTCCGGCTCTCTTCTTGTGAGGAAGGCTTGTGCTTTCGTCTCATGAAAAGAAGCGATTTACTGCGGGCTTCGTTCCTTGGATCTGATGTAGATAAGCTCCTGCTCTTAAAAAGTTAATTTCTACATACCCGTTGCCCTCCATTTAAGTGGTCATTTACATGGTGAGCCTTGAGAACTTGCGATTATAGCGCTATATATATTCGCAGAGGTGTGGGTCATTTTGCCCCTGTTCTGACCCCTATTCTAGCACCCGCACAGTAAGTTATGGCCATCGGCCGGCTCATAATGCTACTGCCGTTTGTGGCCCCTTCGCGGGAGTAGCAGATAGAGCATGAGAGCCTTGACAATATGATGGTGAGACGAGCCGCATGAGCGGCATGGAAGTGGCCGACGTATTCTGCGGACGTTACGGTAGAACCGGCAAGCTGGTTTTTATGTGATTCACACGCTTGGCAGCACATGCTCGGGGACAGCACTTAAGCTCAGCCGTGCTTGTCGTTTCTTAAGCCCTATTACAGATTCGCTTTTGTCTAATTGCTTTCCGTTTATTTTCGGGCCGTCGCCGTTATTCATATGCCTGTAGAATGATTCACGATACATACTCGACCCTGGCTGGTCAGCCTGTGTTACTTACATCGGCGTATTATGCAGGTCCGTGGAATTTTTAATTTTTAATTTTTATTTTTTTAATTTTTAATTTTTTTTAATTTTTTTTAAATTTTTTTATTAATTTTTTATTAATTTTTATTCATTTTATTAATTTTTAAATTTTTAAATTTATTTTTTTAATTTAAATTTTTTTTTTTCCCCATTTTCTCTCTAAAGAACCCGGGGGCACCTAGGAGTTATTACCTTCCTACACTCTACCAATTTACTTCCTCGCAGCAAATTGCTCTCTCTGCAATCTCCGCATTCCTTCTCCATCTCGGCTCTCCTTTTCTCCTCAGCCCATTTCCTTCTGTTCACAGGCCAGGACCAAGCAACTTGTCCTCTCAGCGCCGAACGAGCCCCACCATGCTCTTTCTCGACTCCTCGACCTTTCAACTTGTCAACTCTTCAACTCGTCATATCCGGTGAATCCATCCAATACCCAGTTTAACTTGGTTTCATCCGTAGTGTCCATCCATACATCTCTCCGCAAATACGATTCTTAGGTGCCTCCAGAGCGACGCCGACCGACATGGCAGGCGAAGACCGCACTTTCCACCTCTTCTCTCGCCTACCTGTCAAGCTCAGATCCGTCGTTTGGAAGTTGTCCTAAATAGAAGAGGGTGTACCTATAGTACATTTCTGCCACTATATTTCTTGGAATTCTGTCAGTCCGGGATACTATTGTCGGATGCACAGTGGACAGGCGATTCTTCATGAACAGACGCAGCCTCGCCGTCCATTTGGTAAGGGAACTGGAGGGAGAACCGATGCTCAATTCTACGTTAACTGTCGACGGATATGGCATCGGAACGTGGACTGATGTTAACCTACACAACGCTATGCTAGTTCTTCGCTCCTTGCCAATTGAAAACTGAGAGCAAAGTGATTGGTTCTCTGCAGACTCATAAGACAGAACTCCAATATGATTGAGCTTATGGACCTCCTCCCGAATATCAAACGCCTTGCTCTCCAAGTCAAAGGTAACCATCATCGCCTCGGTGAACAGGATTGGCGAGCCATTCTTGAACTGTGGTCCATCAAGACTGTATTCTTAGAATTAGGTATCTACGAACGTGACTCACAAAACGCCGTGCAGCGTTGCACTTGGTTATGGATAATAAGTTCGAAAGAGGGTGCTTCCTAACGCTTGACAACCTGATGCTGCATTAGCTAGATTGAGGATGGAGCAAGACCGCATGTGCTCTAACGACCGCACCTAATATCCAAGTATGAAATGTTAATCTGGACATTGAAAATATCTATTGTTGTCCAAGTTCCTAAGTTATATCTGCTTTACCCTGAGCCAGGGTAAGCCTGGGGTAAGTTTATAGCATAATTTAAGGGCCTCGTTTTTAAAGATATTAATTAAAGTTATTATTTATTAAAAAATAAAATAAAAGGAACAAAGATTATTTTAAAGTTATTCGATAATATATAAAAACTTATAATTTAATTTATTTATTATTATTAATTCTTTCGTAATAATAAAAATTAAAATAATTAGCCTATTAAAAATAAATAATATATTAATATTTATATAAAAACTTTTAATAATTAAATAATACAGATATATAAAAAATAAAAAAGCGGATAATTTTATAAATTTAAATAATTAATTAATATAAGTTTTAAGGCTTATTAGCTTAATAATTATAAGTTTAAATATCTTTTTTAATGACGATATACTTAGATACCTTATTACGATTAACCGTAAAAGATAACTAGTTTTAATTTAATTTAAGCTACCGTTTTTTTAAATAGTAACAGCTTAAAAAAGCTAACTAATTAAGGCTTTAACTCCGCTATTATAGCGGTAACAATTAAATTAATTAATTAAATGCTTTAAAAACTAATAATATTAATCTTATATATAATTATATTTATTACCGTATTTTAAAACCCGTATTACGTTTTCTTATCCGGCTCGCTAAAAGGGACGGTTTTTCGGAGATGCTTTCGGGTTGCGTTATAAAATTTTATATATATATATATATTTTCACCGTAAAAACCATTAATAGTTGCCGTGTTCGAAGATACTGGGTAGAGTATTTATCGTATTAATTATTGGTGTAATTATTTCGTATCTTTGGCTTAGCCTAGATAATACGGCTTGAACCTAACGACCTTGTATATATATATATATATATATTTAAATAATAGAATAATATTAATTTAAAATATAATTTTAATAATAAGATAATATGGCGGGGACATAAAACGATAAACGGTAATATGATATTAAAAAAGTAAAATTAATATATGTAAATAATAAAAAAAGAAAAAATAATTTACGAAATCGAAAATATTAAATTTAATAAAAACGTAAGTAAAAAAGAAAAAGATAAAAAATATTAATTTAAAAATTAAAAAAGAGTCGTATAATAACAAAGTCGAAAGTACGTATAAAATATATTTAAAAAGATATATCGTAATAATAACTAAGTTAAAAAATTTCGTATTTATATTTAATTTAAGCTTTAATAGATTAATACTTATAAACTTAAATACTTTATTATAATTAATTATAAAAGCTATTTAATTCGAATCGGGATTAAAATACCGGTTTATAATTAGCGCTAGCTTAGAAAAATAAACTTAATTAAGACTTCGGCTTAGTTACTATGTTGGCGATAATTAAATAAGTAGAAGATTTAAATCTAATATTAATTAAAGGGTTAAAGACTTAATTAAATTATATACGTAACGTCGAAATTATTACCGTATTAAAAATCTTTTATTAATCGGGTTAATCTTTAACCTTTTAAAAGATGTAGTTTTTTAAAAAAATATTCTGGTTAAGTATATAAAGATTAATGATATATATAAATATTTAATTAAATATATTAATATTTAATAATATAATTTCTTATATTTATTTAAAAAGCGATTTAAGTAATATAATATAAAAAACTTTATAAACGCTTTTATCGAAATATATAACGAAAATTCAAAGAAATATTTTAATTTAAATTCGTTTAGTTTGAAAATAGTAATTAAAAATAACAAATGTATATATAATATAAGATATCGATTTAAAATAAAGCTTAAAAATTAAATAAAAATATCGAAATTAAAAACTTAAAAGATAATATAAAGGCATTTATTTATTAAAATATAATTAAAAAATCTAGATTATTTTTTTATCACTTAAAATTTTATATTTTTAAAGTTTTTTATAATTTCTCTATTTATATATAGAAAATTATTACGAAAAAATTAACGTATTATATAAATGAACGGATTAAATAAGCGAACGAAGCGGTTTTTTAACCTTTTATAATAACGAATTAAAATAAATTAATTTAAATTAAATAAAATTTTATTATTAAACGTTTTTATAATTTCGTTATAAGTACGTATATAATATACGAGCTTATCGTAAATATTATATTTCCGTTATTATTTAAACTTTTTGTATTAATTGCTTATTTTTATTATTTTAAATTATAAAAGTTATATTTTAATTTTCTAAGATATATTAATAATATAACTTATTTTACGAAAATAACCGGTTGTTTTAAAAAAATGAAGTTTATATAAAAATATTAAGTTATATTTTATTAAAAAAATTAGGCGATTTAAATATTTTTCTTAGCAAGTTATCTTAGTAAGTTTATTTATTTTCTAAATAATGTTTTATTCTCCTTAAAGAAGACGTAACCGTAGAACTAAATTAAACAAATAGATAAATTATATTATCGGTTACTAAGTTTTACTAAACCTTAATTTTTTTATAGATTGTTTAATTATGCCCTTATGCAAGGTCGTTGGGTTTAAGCCGTATTATCCAGGCTGAGCCAAAGACACGAAGTAATTACACCAATAATTAACACGATAGATACTCTACCCAGTATCTTCGAATACGGCAACTATCAATGGTTTTCACGGTGAAATTATGCCCTTATAAACGCCTATTTTTAACGGAATTTTAAACGGTTTTCGTAATCCGGAATAACCGGATAAATTATCGTTTATAATTTTCCTTATATCGATTTAAAAGTTAAATTTCGATATTTTTAAACCCGTTATTATTATTTTTTAATTTTATTAATAATGTTTTTATAAACCGGATATTTTTAAAATAAATTTACGTAAAGATTAATTATTTCCGTTATTTTAAATTAAATCGTATTCGAAAATTAAAAATAAAATCTAATTTTTTCGAAAAAGTTATTAATATTAATAAAAATATCGATATATTTTATTTGGCCGATTATTTTATTTAAATCGGGTAATTTAATTAAAACCGTTTTTATCGAGATTCCGAAAGTACGGAGTATTAGGATTTTATATTCGGATTTGGCCGGTATGTTTTAATTGTTTTAATTAATAGAGGTTTAAAAAGGTGCCTTGAAATTAATCGAAGTTAAAGAAGGTAGCTAGTTAGGAGTTTTTAACCTTTTTTTTAGTTAGTATTTAACATTTTTAATTATATAACTAGCGAAAGGTTATAAAGTTATTTTATACGGACTTAAGGTTTACCGTAAAAAGCTTAATATTTTCTAAGTTATTATTTAAAATTCTCTTTATTAAATTATTTAAAAAGCATAAGGTTTATTAAAATTAAAGCTTATCGGCATTACGTAATCGGTTTCGAGATAAGGTTTTTCGTAACCGAAATTTAATTTATCGTTACCGTAAAAACTATTAATAGTTACCGTATTTAAAGATATTAGGTAAAGTATTTATCGTATTAATTATTAATATAATTATTTATTATCTTTAGCTTAGCTTAGATAATACGGCTTAAACCTAATAACTATACAAATAATATTTTTATTAAGTTATTTTTTTAACGGATGTTCGAAAAAAGAAAAATAATAGAATAAAAAATATAAATAAAAAACGGTTAATAGAAATATAATTAAAATATTTAATTAAAAAGAATTAAAAATGAATTAAAATCGAATAAAATAAATTGCGATTTTATAAATCCGGATTTAATATTATCGAGTAATATAATAATTTTAAATATATTATAAAGGCCGATAAAAAAGTTTTTCGTAATAAGATAAAAGACGTAATATTATAAATATTTATAATATAATAAATATAAATATACTTTATTAAAATAAATAAATAAAAAAACTAATAAAGAAATAAGTCACTATATAATATACATTAATATTATACATCATATAATAACGTAGGACATAAGCGAACGAGCTACATAAGCGAGCGAGCCGTTCGGACCTATATAATAAAATCGGATTTTTAAAAATTCATAACTATATGAAACCTTCATAAAAGCTGATGAAACTTTATATAAACCTTTATAATGATAAGGCTAAAGTGGAATTAAATTGGTAAAAATTATACGCTTAAGATGCACTAGCTATATATAATAATCTCTTTTTACCTTTAAAATCGGACCCACTTTTTATATCTCCATAAAGAAATTTTTAAAAATTTTTAAAAATATATAAACTTATTCTCTATAAATTACCATTTAAGTTTACCAAATTTGACATTATTTAATAAAGATTTCGTAGAATTATATTATTTTAAAATATCGTATTTTTTAATTTTAAAAATAATTTAAAATAATTTATATCTTAGCGAAAATATTTTCGATCTTTTTTATATTTTATCTATAATTATTGGACATAGAATCAAATATTCTAGCAAAGTTTCATCGAAATCCAACGAAAATTGGCGAAGTTATAACTATTTGAATTAAAAGTGGGGCGAAAACAGCTCGCTCGCTTGTATAGCTCGTTCGCTTGTGTTCTACGTTATAGGTTAAATTTAATTATATAATAATATTCGTAACTATTAAAACTTAAAAAAAAATCATATATATTTAATATACGTATTACTATATTTATCGAAATATTTAGTTTATTTTAAATTTAATCCGTTTAGTTATTTAATCGTCTTTATTTATTAAAACCTTTTATTTTAATAAAAAAAGGTTATCGATAAATTAATAAACGTTTATTTCGTAATAATAGTAAATAAACGTTATTTTAAGAATTAAGAATTTATATTAGATTTATTTAAGGCTTTTCCGGTATTAACATTCATAATTATTTTTATTATTATATTAATAATATTAATTAAAAACATTATTTTATTATAAGTAAAGTTATTAGATTTAAGCCGTATTATCTACGCTAAACTAAAGATACGAAATAATTATACAAATAATTAATATAATAAATATTTTACCTAATATTTTCAAATATAGTAATTATTAATAGTTTTTACTATAATAATAGATTATACGTTTTAATTACGAAAAACCTTATTTTAAAACCGATTACGTAATACTAATAAGTTTCGACCTTAATAAACCTTATACCTGTTTGCTAATTCGGTAAGGGGAATCTTTTAAAAGGTAATAACTTAAAAAATATTAAGTTTTTCGTAATAAACCTTAAATCCGTATAAAATAGTTACTTTATAACCCTTTACTAATATTACTATTAAAAAGGTTAAATATTAACTAGGAAAAAAGGTTAAAAAGTGTAAATTAATTACTTTTAACCTCGATCGATTTTACGGTACCTTTTCGAATTTTTATTAATTAAAATAATTAAAATATACCGGCTAAGTTCGAATACAAAGTTCTAATATTCCGTATTTCCGAAATCTCGATAGAAATAATTTCGATAATATTACCCGATTTAAATAAAATAATCGGCCGAACAAAATATATCGATATTTTTATTAATATTAATAATTTTTCCGAAAAATTAAATGATATTTTTAATTTTCGGATACGATTTAATTTAAAACGGCGGGAATAATTAATTTTTATATAAACTTATATTAAAAAAAATCCGGCTTATAAAAAAATTATTAATAAAAATAAAAAATAATAATAACGAATTTAAAAACGTAAAAGTCTAACTTTTAAATCGATATAAGGAAAATTACGAACGATAATTTATCCGGTTATTTCGGATTATAAAAACTATTTAAAATTCCGTTAAAATAAATATTAATAAAGGTTTATATAATTAAGTAATTTAAAGTTACATAAAAGTAAAATACTTATAATAAAATTAAGGTTAAATAAATCTTAATAATAGATAGTATAATTTATTAATTTATTTAATTTAATTTTACAGTTACGTTTTCTTAAAGGAGAATATTTTCTTATATAATAATATATTTTATAATTTTATTTAAATTAATTTTAATTATATAAAAAATAAGTTTAAATATTTTAAAAATATTTTTAAAACTGGATTATTCGATTTAAATATATTTTAAATATATTTTATCGGTTAAAATAATTAAATAATTAATTTATTTTAATTACTACTTAATTTCATTTTAAGTAATAGTTTTTTTCGTAAATTAAAAATAATATCGGAATTTTAAAATAAAATCGAAAATATTATATATAAGATTAAGTGCTATTAAAGGTATCCAGCTATATATATACATATAATATATAGTATATAGCTGATCCATTTACTAAGTATACGCATAACCGGTTTTATATAAATACGACTAGGGAGCACCCTTTAAAAACCGTCTCTTTTTAATAAAAGCCGGACAAACGTAATGCGAGTTATTAATACGATAATGTCGGCAGATGTGATGATTTATTGTTGGAGTGTTGAAAGGATTAAAAGGGCTTTAATTTGTGGCCCTAGGATTGCAAGGACAAAAGAGCTGAAGCTATATCTAGCTGCTCTCCCCCCCAGTTGGAAATGAGGAACCTAGAACTAGGACAACCAGGAACCACAGCCTCAAGAATGCAACATAATTTGCCTACATGGTAGCATCTTTTGGTTCCGTCTCTTGGCAAAATTAACATCCTGATCCAGTTTGTGTTGTATTCGAGGTACCGCTCCGCTTCGGTACAGAAGGCTAGGAACGGCAGGCTCGGCGTAAGGGCGCTTTGAAGCAAGGAATCTGCGAAAGCTCGACCTTGGAGAAGGTTTTGAAATCCCTTTAATCGCTTCCGTTTGAGAGAGTGAAGCGTCTGCATACGTAGGGCCGTTGTCGATTAGAAGCAGAGGCTCGTCGACGCGGTAATATCCGAAAAGATTCGAGAAAGAACTCGAGAAAGGACCTGAAAAAGCCAAGATGGCAACTGGAAAAGTAATAGCGTCTGGAAAAGAAAACGTAGGAGGTTAGCCGGAAAGCTTTAACATGGAACAACTGATAAAAGCGTTCGCCACGTTATCGAACGAGAGATAGAAAAAGGATACGTACCTGGATTAAAAGGATTTCGACTTTAAGCTTAGCGAAGAAAATCGGCTGTAAGGCAGTAATAACTGGAAAATGTGGAAAACGGTTGTTTGGGTAGCCCTGATAGCAATTAAATATCGTGACGGTAACTCGGCGAAGCTTAGCCATATTAATAAAGCTAAATTAGCCGCTATAATTGTTGTTAACGTTAAGGAAGCCCTTATAGCAGTTATTACTGGATTTATAAAGGGAACGGAAATGGTTAAGGTGTTAAAACGCTTATATGGAGCAAAAGGAATCGACTAGAAAATAAACTTTTAAACCCAGCTCCAATTTGCCAAGTGGGAGAAAAAAACCGCGTTCGACTATATGGTTAACTTTAAAAACCTGGTGCGGCGGTACAACGAAATCGATATGCCTGTTAACGCTAGATAACAAGTTACCATGTTTATTAATTTAATTCGGAACCGGGACTATAACGGCGATATTTGGAAAGGCCGAATAAAGGGAATGCTTCGTTAGTATTTAATTATAACGGTAAACCAGGTATATAACGATTTTATCGCTAAATTTCGAAAAAAAAGGAAATGGAAATAGTAATAGTTATAACGCGAAATAAAACCGAGGGAACAAGCCTTTATAAAACAAAAAAGGCCAGCTACTTTACTTTATCTATAATAAATATGCTATATAGTAAAATATTGCTTAAAACGGAGAAATAATAGCTTAAATAAACGGTCGAAACGTAATATAAAATGCGAAGTTAACTTTATTCCGGAAACGCTGCAAAACTTATACAGAACGGATAGAAAGATTTTTTAATAGCTTTTAAGGCGACGGCGAGGTTTAAGTGGTTTTATAGTAACCCTAAGGCCATAAAGGCGTATCGACAGATATAATGATTTATTATTAAAGTGTTAAAAGGATTAAAAGGGCTTTAATTTGTAACCCTAGGATTATAAGGATAAAAGAGCTAAAGCTATATCTAGCTACTCTCCCTCCCAGTTGGAAATAAGGAACCTAGAACTAGGATAACCAGGAACTACTGCCTTAAGAATGCAACACAATTTGCCCACAGATAATAAACAAATAATATGTATACGATTAATTTAATTAATTAGTTCTTAAAGCTTTTAACCTTTCCGATTATCGCCGACACGGTAACGGAGCCGAAGCCTTAATTAGTTTAACTCCTTTAAGCTGGCGCTACTTAAAGGAACGGGGTCTTAAATTAAATTCGAACCAGCCGTTTTTTACGATTAATTAAAATATAGTACATAAATCTATATCGATTAAAAGGGATACCTAGGCTTGCGATTACTAAATTATTAGGCTATATTGTTATATTTATCGAAATACTTAATTTATTTTAAATTTTATTTATTTATCGTATATTTACTTTTACTTTTAATAATTTCTTAATTAAGTAAACATAAGTTATAAATAAATTAAAATTAAATAAACTTTTTATTTAAAATTAATAAATAAAAATTAAATCTAATACTAAAATTTAATATTCTATATTACTAAAACTATTCCTTTTTTTATTACGTTTATTTAATCTTTTCCGTTTTTCGGTATTTATAATTATTATGTTTATTATTATTAAACTTTTATTAAGAATTTTATTTATCGAAATTATAAATATTTTTTTACGATTTAATATTTTATAATTATAAGCTAGATAAATTTATATTATTTACGAAATATTTTTAAAATTTCGTATAAAATGTTTAATTAATTTATTTTTCGAATTAAACTTATTTTAAGTTATAATCTATTTTACTAAAATTAAGCTTTCAATTATATCCGTTACGTATTATTATATATTAAATTAATAATAAATTAGTTATATTAAGATTATATTAAAAAATTAGAAAATCGCGGTTTCGTATTTTAAAAACAGGTTTATGTAAAACTTAATTTTTTTAACTAGCGTTAATTTTCGTAAATTAAAAATTATTTAATAAAATTAAACGCCTAGTTCTGATATATATAGCGATACGTCAAGTATATAGTAAATTCGCTATATTTTTAACATATTAAAACCGGATAAAAAAACTTTACGTATTTAAGTTACGGATTTATTCGATAATAAACTTTTTTTCTTTTTTAGTTAACGTTAATTTTCGCTAATTAAAAATAGTATAGGTTCGAATGCGTTTACCGTTTAATTAGGCTTTTAAAATATAATGTAAAATTTTATAAATAAAATTAAGCTTTTTATAATTAAATTTCGGGTCTTATTTTTTAACTTAAACGGCTAAGTTTATTTTCATTTTTTTCTAAGGCGTTTTATAACGTTAATATTAAAAAATACATAATTAAAATAATTAAAAAAGTATCCCGTTCGGTAAGTAATTCCGTTCGCTTATATAATATGTTAAGGAATATTAATTATATTATTATATTCGATTAATTATAAGTACTTTTTATACGTACATAAATTTAATACAATTTATTAACGGAATATATATCTTCTTATTAAAGAGACCCTTTTCGTATAGAAGGTATATTTGGCACCCTTTATTAGCAGACATATATAGTAAACGGATTAGTTATATATAGCTCGATACCTTAATAATACTTATCTTATATATTATATAAACGATATAGCTATATAAGTAAATCGGCTATTTTTTACTATTTTTACTATTAAACTTACATAAAATCATTATAATATAATTAAATTCTTTAACGTTAAATCTTTTTATAACTTTCTTATAAATACGTATATTATGTCCGGGTTTATTTTAAATGTTATCTTTTCGTTTTTTTATTTAAGCTATTTTATTACTATTAGTTTTATGTTTTATTAGTAGCGATTATTTATTGTTACATTTTTTATAACTATAAATATTATTCCTTTTTAAGAACGTATATTTTTAGTTTTCCGGTGTTTATTAAATACGTAATTCATTATGTAAAGTAACTGTTATTTTAAAATAAGAATTATTTTATATAATAATAATAAGTAATTTTAGTAATTTTGAAATTTCTTTTAAAAATAACGTTTCTATTAAATTATTTTAATAATATTTGTTAAAAGTTTTTGTAAGTAAAGGAGTAACGGAAATAATAAAGGTAAATAAAATTACGATCGGGATGAATATAATTGGAATTTTTAATTCGAAAAAAGCGGTATTAAGATCGAAGAAAATAAACTTCGTTTTTAGGCACTTAAATTTAATATTATTAGTCGCTATAATAATTTTAAACGTGTTATAAAAGCTGCCGATAAAATCTTTTTTGGTAATATACGTAACGTAAAGTTATATAAAAGTTTTAATATATAGCGAATAAATATATTTTTTAAAAAAAAATATGTCGAAAACTTAAAGCCGATAAAAAAATAAATAGATATATAAAATATAATAATATTATTCGTATTATAATAATTTTCGTAACTGTTTAAAATAAGAAAATATATTAAATTTTTAATACCCGTTTAAATATATTAATTAAATGCTAAATTTGTTTATTATTTAATTGTTTTTAATTATAATAATTTTTAATTAAGAAAAAGTAAATTATCGATAAATTAGTAAAAAAGGTTATTTTTCCCTATGTAAATTATAAATAATAATAAGGCCTTATTTTAAAAGTTAATTTATTATATTATTATAAAATTTTTCCTATGTCTTTTCTAATAATATTTATATTTATTATTATAAAAAACTTTAATAAAAATTTTACGTTATTAAAATTATAAATATCCTGTTTTATAACATTGTATTTTATATTTCCATTCCGGAGGGTCGCAAAGCCATCTTATACGGACTTAAGGTTTACCGCGAAAAACTTAACATCTTCTACGTCATTATCTGAGATTCCCCCTGCTAAACCGTAAAAGGTATAAGGTTTATCAAGGTCGAAACTTGTCGGTATTACGTAATAGTCGGCTTCGGGATAAGGTTTTTCGCGATTAAGATATAATTTATCGTTACCGTAAAAACTATTAATACTTACCGTATTCGAAAATATTACGTAAAGTATTTATTATATTAATTATTAATATAATTACTTTATATCTTTAGTTTAACCTAAATAATACGGCTTAAACCTAATAACCTTATATATTTCTATTCCGGTTAAAAAGAAATATTCGTATTATAATAAATTTTTTTATTTTTTAAAAGCTTTTAATAATTTATTTTTCGATTTAATCGTAACTTAAGTTTTTTTATACCTTTTAATAAAACTAAACGTTTAATTAATTCCGGTATATAACGTAACGTATTTAATATATATTAAATTTGTTATATTTTTAATATATTAAAGCCGGATAAAAAACGTTTATATATTTAAATTATGCGGCCTAATGGCTTAGTGGTTGCAAGCCTAGGTGTCTCTTTTAATTACGACAGATTTGGGCACCCTGTTTCGGTTAGTCTTAAGAGATAACTGGTTTAAATCCAGCTTGGGCTACCGTTTCTTTAGGTAACGCCAGCTTAAAAGAGCTGATTAATTAGGGCTTCGGCTCCGTTACCGTGTCGGCGACAATTAAAGGGTAGCTGGTAAAATTAGTTACGATTAGGGGTATTAGGAATTAATTAATTAATCGGGTGTATTTACCGTTAGTTGCCGTATTATATAACCCGTATTACGTTTTTTCGGCCTTTTACTAAGAAAAAACGGTTTTTAAAGGGGTACTCCCCGGTTGCGTTTATATAGAACTATTTATATATATGTATGTAATAAACGGATTAACTATATATATGTACATAGCTAGATATTACAATAGCACTTTACCTTGCATATTTAAATTATGCATTTATTCCATATTAGATATTTTTATTCGGTTAATATTAGTTTTCGTAAAATCGGGATAATATTATTAAATATAAGGGATATTAGTTATGTTGTTATATTAGGCTAATCTGCGTATGCTTTTCGTACGCGTACAGCTTTTATATAGCCTAGTAACGAACTATATATCTTCCGATTAAAAAAAGTCTTTTCGTATATAAAGTACGTTTAATACCTCTTGTTAACTAATATACCCCCTTAACGCCCTAAAGTATTTATAACGTTAATCGTTACTTATTATTATTTTCTAAAGTTATAATTTCTTATTTTATTTTTCTTCTGGCGATTAAATTCTTTTAATTAGTTAATTCCTTTTTTAAAATTATTCGTAAGGTATTTTTCCGCCGTTCGAAAATTTCCGTAATATTTACTAATTTTAGCTGCTTTTTAAAATGCTTAAATAATTTGCTTAATAAAGTTTTAATTAATTTATTAGCTAGCATATCGCCTATAAGCATATAATTTACTTTAATTAAATCTCTTTTTACGGCTTCTTGTAATTAATAGTTATATATATTTACGTACTGCAGCTTTATTTATCATAGAGCGATGTTGGCGTTAATAAGCCGTATAATCTATTAATTATCGCACTATATATTTAACCGTTTAATATTTATAATAACTTTTAACTTTTTAATTAATTAAAAACTAGATAAAGTTTTTTTTATAACCTGCGTAAAAGATAATAACTTTGTTTCGGTTATAAAAATAATTATTATATCTTATTTATTTACCTGTTATTTTATTATTCCTTTAAATAATTTTATAACGTAAATTTAAAAACTTTTTCGATCCATCGTATTATTTATAAAAAAAAACGTTATTTTAGATATTTAACAAATTTTCGCCTCCGAATTATAACGTTAACATTTTAATTCCGATTAGGTAGAATATAACTTGATTAATAACTTTATAATATATATCGCTAAAATTTAGGTTAAAACAAGTAAATCGAAATACGGCAAAAAATATATCGGGTTGCATATTAATCGCTACGTAAAAAATAAAACCAATCTTTTTTTAATATTTATTAATAAACCTTAAATAAGCTAAATTAAGATTCGATAATAACCTAACGTTAATTATAAACATCTTTAAAAAATTAAGTTAACTAGTTTATTTATAAAATCGGATTAAAATAACTAAATTTCTTATTAAATCTATTTTTAATTACATCGATATTAAGAAACAATTATAAATCCTTACTCCCTATGTAAATATACCGTTTCCGAATTTGCTAAATTAATTAATTAATAAAATCTTAATTTCCTTACGATATATTATTACGATATTGTCTTTAAAAAAATATCCCTTAACGAATAAAATAATAAAGTTTATAAGGAACGAAACTAAATCCCAATCTTTTAAACGTTCCGGTCAAATCTTTTTATTATAATAACGGCAATTCCTTTAAACTATATAAAACCTTCTTAATTAAAAAAATCTTACTACGTTACGGATATTCTAAGGGTATCTTTATATATACTTTATTAAATAACTAGGCGTTAATAAAAATATTAATAACGTTATATTATTTTAATTCTAAATTAAATCTAACCGTAATCGTAATTAAAGTTTTAAATAACTTTCTAGTTAAAATAAATACGTATATATTATAATAAACGTTTTTTAATTATTAATCGTTTCCTACTATAAAATATACTTTACATTTTTATAATTAATTATATTTATCATACTTAAAAATATATACTTATATATATATTTTAAAACTTATTTCCCTTTAATAAAAAACTAATTAATTGTTTCTTAAAATCGTATCTTTTTATAACTTTACAAATAAACTTTTTCGGCTTTATAAAATATTTCCCTTAATAAATATATATTTAACTCTTTATAACCTTACGGCGGTAATAATAAATCGCATTTATATATCTGATCTTATAACTTAAAAATTTTATATATTTTCGTATCGAAATCTTTCCGAATAAAATAACGCGTATTTCGGGTAATTAATTTCCTTAAACATTTATAACTTACCGGCTAATTATCGATTATATTAATAAAATAAATTAATTGTTTTACGTTAAACGTAATTTTCTATATTCTATAATTATACCAATAACTATCCTTTTAATACGAAATATAAAGAAAACTTACGTTTATAACTTATAAAATGCCTTCGTTTTTTATTATTACCTTAAATTAAATAACGTAGAAAAACTTAAAAATATCTTTATTACTTTTATCGACATAATAATAGTAACAATTATTAATATAAACGTTAATAAAAATAATAATTTAAAAAACGGAAATAATTCGAATATAATTATCGTATAAAAATAATTAATTTTATATAAATAAAATTATTCCTCCTTATTCCGTACATTTCGTATACCTATACCACTTTAAAACCACCTTTTTTATCTAACCGGTAATTAAATTATTTCGCTTAAATTTTTATCTTTTTTTTATATTTATATATTTAAATAACTTAGGTCTTAATTAAATAATTTTACTTATCGCAATAACTTTTATAACTCTTTTTTTATAACGTATAATTTTTTTTTTAGATTTTTAATATTATTTAAAAAAGTAATTTTTTCGTTAAATGATATATTTTAAATAATAATAACCTTATTAATTAACAGATGTTACATTTCGTAAATATTCGAAAATCGGTAATTAATTAAAAAACTAATTTATATTTTAAAATTTAACTTTTAAAATCTTTATTCTTTTTTTATAACGGTAATTATTATAACATAAACTATATAACCGTATACTTGCAAATAAATTTATTAAAACTTTCGATTAAATATTATAATATTATTTTTATACGTTAGGTAAATATAATAAACTTTATATAAACTTTATTAAAAAAAATACGCATTTAAAGGTACGATTATATAATTACTTTTTCTTTAATTCTATTTTTTAAACGTTTTATACCCTCATTTTAAACCTGGGTATATAATATTAAAAATTTAAATTTAATATTAAAGGGGAATAGCTGTAATATATCTCGAATTTAATAATTTTTTAAAATTTCGTTATCGTATTTAATTATTTATAGAAAAACTTTATTTTAATTTTTTAAAACTTTTAAAAAATATTTAATCGTTATCATTAATATATTTTATTTTTAGTATTTAAAATAAATGTTTAAATAAAGTTTAAATATTTATCGATAACGAATATAACGTATTTATATTTTTCCGGGTTTTTTTTTCGAAATTTATAAAGTTGATAATAATTTATTATTTTAATCGGGAAATCTTTTTTTTCGGTTTTTAGTATATTTATTTTTTAAATTTCGTTTTATAATATTTATAATATTTAATTTTTATAAACCTTTTCAAACGTATTTTTTTATAAAAAATTATAACTAAGTAATTATATCGGGCCTTAAATATTTTAATTTTAAATACTAAATTATACCGTTACCGATTTATATTAATTTCGTTATATATAAATTAACGTTTACCGTAAAAACCATTAATAGTTGCCGTATTCGAAGATACTAGGTAAAGTATCTATCGCGTTAATTATTAGTGTAATTACTTCGTATATTTGGCTCAGCCTAAATAATACGGCTTGAACTTAACGACTTTACATAAATTAACGTTTCGTTTATAAAATTTAAAAGTTTTATAAATAATTATTACCTTAATATTTTCGATAACGAATTAATTAAATTTATTTATTAACGTAATAATTACTTAATTATATTTATTTCGAATAAAATTATTAACTTTTCGATTATTTTATTAATACCCCTTTTTTTAAAGCTACCGAAAAAATATCAAATTATATACGAAATTTTCGCAATAAATTACGTTATATAAACTTAACGTATTTAACCTTTTAAAGTTTTAAAATAATATATTTATTTTTTCGTATCCTTTGATCGAAATAAAGTTATTTCCTATATATATTCCGTTAGTTTAAATTGTTATTTTATAATTTTAAAATTTATTAATAAAGTTAAAAATATATATCGTTAATTTTAAATTTATAATAGATGAATTTTTTAAAAAGTACAACGCGGTATTTACTATATTACGTTAATTAACAATTAAAAAACATACTAAAACCCGTTTTACTTCTTTTAAAAATTAATTTATCTTTTAAATAATTATTTTTTCCATAATTTTTAACAAACAATCAATCTTTTCGTTTAAAGATTAATCGAAAATAATTCGGTCTTAAATTAATACTAAAATTACCTTACTAAGTTTAAATTTTACTAGAACTTTATTAAAAAACGCGTAATAGTATTAAAATAACGTATATATCCGACGGAAGGCGATAGGGCGTTAGTTGCAACAATTTTTTAGCGGGTCATTAGCCTAAAACGGAAGCTAAGCACACTGTAGGTCCACTAAAGCTCCACTAAGTTGCGCTACTTCACA
>QJNZ01001134.1:0-20027 GCA_004155055.1 Monosporascus sp. CRB-8-3 | reverse complement strand
AAAACCCCCCCCCCCCCCCGTTGGTTAAACTCATTGTGAGTCTGTAAATGAAATAGTTCTGTTACCAATTTGCTGCTTACTACCCTTAACTCGGCAATGCTTAATCAGCCCAGAAATAAGCGCTAAGGCTGACAGACGACGGTCTTGACAGTCTTGGCGGAAGAGGCTCTTTCGCTTAGCTTGACATTACGAGTTTACCGTATCGTGATTGCGCTCTTAACTTTGCTACCTTTCATCACTACGACTCCCAACGCGGCTTTTTTGGCGGCTGAAGTCCTTTACTTGCGGAAATCTTCGGGGCCGTTATTATTCGCAGGAATCATCCTTTTCCGACGATTTCGTAGCGCGGCTACCGCAGCCACCGCGCATCGTGATCTTGAATCATGCCTCTCACACCGTCGAGTTCTTCTGCGTATTACGCGTACAGGCACCTAAGTTCCGTGCTCGCGGCCTACCGCGTGCCCAGGACAACGGCGACCGGCGCCCAAGGCTGCACCACTCTCTGACTTGCGAGACTCAGCCTTTCTTGACGATCGCGATCATACATCTCGTCAACAGCTGAGTTCCTAGGTCCTTGGTATCAGCAAGGGCATCATCTGATCCTGATGATCTCTGGATTCACAGCCTACGCCTCCAACACTCGCTCTTATGAGCACGCCCTGAACTTCACTTCGTGCTATTCAGAGCCCGACATATGTGATTCCCAGCCAAGTTAAACATGGCATCTCAAAGTATAAGTACGGACGACGGCCGCAACAGTGAGTCCAAGTTCCTGTTCTGTATCGTTTCCACACAAGCACCCCTGCACTCATCCCCTCAATCATTTTCGCTTTCCCACGGTAACCCAAGTTCCCACGTTCAAGACGCCACCACGCGCACCGGCAGGATCGCCTCCTTTGCCTCGCCTCCCCTGCTCGCGCAGTGCGCCCGCGGCTTCAACACCCACCTCAACGAAGACTCTGACTGCCCAGAGGAAGAAATCGGCATCGTGTGCGGGGAGCAAGAGGTCGGCGACTGCTGCAATGGCGAGGTCAACACGCTGTACAGCTCGGCGCAGGCCAGCGACGGCCAGGGCGGCGTCGTGCTGTACACCCTCAACCAAGGCCAGCCCCACGACGACGACAACCGCTGCGGCCTGCAGCTCGCGCAGGACGACAGCTGCCCCTCTACCGACATTCCGCAGGGCTCCGCCGCCGACGCGCGCGGCGAAGCCGGGGGCGACGAGGACCCCAGCACGGACGAGGAGCCGACCGATGGGGATGAGGACGGCGAGGACGACGGCGGCGGCGACCACGACCGCCGTCATGCTCGGAGCCTCTCCCCCGAGAAGGAGGCCTGGATTCAGAAGAACAAGAAGGCCAAGCGCGCCGGCGGATGGCGCCAGACGCAGCACACGGCCTACGCTGTTCGCGACGCCACTCACGTCTACAAGCTGTCGCGCGACTCGCCACACAGCCCTGCGTACCGGGCGCTCACGGACCGCCAAGAGCGCGTTGAATTCCTCAAGCGACACGGTGTTGCCAAGCGCCGCTGAGGTGCTATCTGTTTTCGGGTGGGTGCAATCTGCGAGTGGGCAGAAACTGTGATTATGTAGAAGGTGGAGGAACTTGAGGAGGGGGGCGAATCGTTACCGGGGGGCTTTGCTACAGTTGTTTTCCCATGTATTTAAGGAGACATCTCCATCCATTTTTTCCAGACAAGACCCTTCAGAGGTCAACCCGATGGAAAAAAAAAAAAAAAAATCCTTCAGCGGTATATGCCTCAGTGTGTGATGTCAGGGTCTCATATCCAGCCGGGTCGACGGTTGGCCAAGACTTCCAAGGCTTTAATGTTTTGGCAAGTCTCTACGCGCCATATAAATAGGCAGGGGTTTAGGAGACGGATTAATAAGCATGGACCCGAAGTACGGGCCGCATGCTGCCGATTAAGTTATTTTCTTATTTGGGACTTGCGGCAAAGTTCCTATCAGAGAACCTAAACATATGGAGAAGGGGCATGCCACAATAACCCTCGTCCACTTTATTCGCACGCTCTTTACGTTAAAACGAGGGCATATGGGTTTTCTAATCGCTGCAGAACTTGCACACGTAGATGTAAAGTTAGGTAATTACTGATATGTAACTAAGTAACAGTGGGTTACAAAATCGCTTCACCTATAGCCCCGGGATATTTTTATTCTCGTCCTCATATTATTCCTAGTTGTTCTTTCGATTGAGTCATTTAAGTGTCGACTACGGCGTTTCTTTAAGAACTTCAGGTTCTCGAAAAACCCTCATGGAGCTTCCTTAGTCGCTATTCGTATCTAAACAACGGTGGTGTTGTCAATCATCACCACACCAGCCATATTTCGGTCAGACTTCGCCTGTGGACAAGATGTCTAATGGAGAAACCTCTTATGTTCAACGGTTGCATTACGAGCGCTGCTATGGTACTGGCCTTCGTCGTATACTTCGATGCCATGATATGTAATATAACTCGCCTTCGTCAATCGGGGTACTTATTGATGCCATCATGTGTTAGACCCAGAGCGCCGAAAACTCTGGGGCCCTACACCATGGCGGGACTCTATTAGATCTCATCATGCCAGAGGTCTCCCCCGGAGGCATTGGAGTTCACGTTTAATATATCATGTCAGCAGTTACAGTGATCAAATGCAGGAATCTGGCGTAACTCTCCATGTTCTTCTGGTAAAGGACTAATTTAGTCCGTGGGTAATCGCCCTTATATACATGATTAGGTGATTAAAGGATGTTTTGCATACAAGTGATGCCTACTTGGTATAGAAGCCTCCAAGGCTGATGGTTTTGGGATCCAAAAATGGCGTCCTCCATATACGCGCGGACTTTATTAGAATATGAACTTCCTTGCGTAACCCTCGCCCTATGAAAATTAACCGGTATTATTAAATCTGGTCGTTTTTATAGCTGCTCTTTCATAAAACGTTCAGCATAAAAAATAAAGTTTTATAATCAAATCCAAATCGGTTATTACTAATATTACTATATAAATTTCTCTTAATTTATCATATATGTGAGGAAACGCGTTGCAATTCGGGATATCGCTGTTGTTCTAATTGATCTAGGTTGTGGGAAAGGTGTCGGAGTAGCTAGGACTGGGCTACATACATGCAAATAGTGGGTCTGTCGCGCCCACCCTTCCGTTGGCCTAGGGACCCCCTACACCCAATTCCTTTAGCCACCACACATATCCTAACAATATATAATGAAAGGGATGTTTGACTTATTATTTCTGGAGGTGGATACTCTGAAGCTCGTCTCGCTTTGTGGTCAGGACATCTTGACTGAAGTGGCAACCGCATCGTCGATGCGGCCGATAAACACTCCTGGTGTGTACAGTTCTGCATTTCTGTAGCAGTGAGCAATGCCAGGCGCACCAAATCTCCATCGTACCCGAGTTGCAACCAAAATAGTGATCTCTTCGTCAGCCAAGATCCTCTCGCAAGGGAAAAAGAGCCCGTGCGTGGTGGAGATACAGTCTGGACTTCCCTTGAAGCCCATAAATTGAAGAGCGGCATGCGCTGAGTCCTGAAGGGACTCCAGGGATCCGACGCCGCGAATTTTGTTCGAGTCAAGCCATTCTTCCACAAATTCCTCCCCTTCCCTGTCCAATGAATGGTTCTCGAGTACCATCATCTGGTCCAGGTATAAGAACTCCGATTCCCCGTGACCCGGCTGGCCCTCCCCGGAGCAATGCCAAGGTAAGATGGGCGGGAGATCTCCTGACACCGGGCGCCAGCGTCTGAACTGCGTCGAGTCCCGCTTCGCAGCCGAATAGATGAAGGAGTAGTCGCCCTTTCTCTCACACACTAACATGAATGCCTCACAGGGATCCGAAGTCTCGCAGGAGCTGGCGCGAGCAGTGCTGATGGCGCCAATCATGGCATAGAAATGGTCTTCACGATGGCGTTGGATGCGGCGATCCATGTTCGACATTACTTGTAGAGCAGACCGTCCCTGGTACCCGGACGTCATATAGTCGGCGATCAACTCAGCGAACGCGTCGAGACGCGGGTATCGCTGCCTTTGTTCACTCGCGACGTCTAAACAACCCAGACGAGAGAGGCTGTAGCCAAGGCAATTTAAGAATCGTCTGTCATGGACAATAGCGCCGTGGGAATTCTCGCACGTGATGAATAGATTTCGGCTGTTCACCGCTTCTTGATATGTCCATGCCCTCGAAACCCATTCCTCCCTCTCCAAAACATCGAGATGGATGGAGTCAAGGTGGTCGGAAGTCCGCATCTGTTCTAGGGCTGGGCGGGCAGCACTAGAAAGAACGACAATGACTTCACTGGCCCGGGAATAAATGTAGCCCATGCTCTCCAGGGTGTGAGCCCTTTCTGGGGTGTTGACTGGCACACAGAATGCATCTATCCAAATGCGAGCACAGGACGGACGCTGACTTACAATTACACTTAATGCTGGTATTGTACGGTCAGAAATATCGAAAGACGGATGGAAAGGACTTGGTTCCCTCCCCTCGCCCCATGTATAGGACACGCAAATGAATGGCAGATCTTGGGTATCAGATGCGTCCAAGTCGTAGGTGACAAGCCTCCAATGATTCCCTCCGATTTCGACCGAGCCTAGCCCGCCCTCAGCATCTCGTTCGACAAGATACAATAACATAGCGATGGTTGTGACTTCTCAGTTACGCCCTTGTTCTCTTCCTGCGGTGATGGTACAGGTTAACGTCTTACCACACAATCCAAATGACCTCGTCTGCTCTTTCGCCGCATTTGGCATGCCTTAATTTGCCGTAGTTTATCTGGACTGCGCGAATACCTTGCCACATTGCTTGCGACCTATTATACAGGTTGCCCGAAAATGGCCAGTATCCGGCACAGGTACATACGAAAAGAGTGACGCGGAAATACTGACAAGTTTGTGTGACATGCATGGTAATAAGCCACGCGGATCTATTAGCGAATGACATGCTTTGTACACAGTTACCAGCAGTCCCACTAAATTGGAGGCTACTGTCCTAATACGATGCTGAGGCAACCATTGTAGTGTTAATCATGCTCGACACAAGCCTTCTTTACTCCGAGGCTTCTCAATTAGCACTTCTCCATAGTAGGCCGTGGCTCCATGGCTAGTTCTACCCCAAGCGGATTGAGAGCCGGCCTCTAGTTAAGGATTCAAGCAGAAATGGTTTGCTGGTAACCTCTTTTTAGGGTGCATGGTCTTTAGCAGGTACATATGCGTGAGTATGAAGGAAATTTGGGGCCAAAAGGTTCAAGGAGATATTTAAGCCCATCGGCGGTGGTGGCATAAAGAAGATATCTAAGGTATACTCATATATAACACTGGCCATAATTCAAACCTAAGTTGACTCACACGTCAAACATCTTCGAATAACATTAACTCCGCGTAGTCATGCCTAGCAAAAGGAGCTTCGAGTTTTTGATGGCATGAAGCCTATTGCTAGTACACAGATGATGGAACGGTTTCAAGTAGTATCTACTGGTCCTATGAAAAGTTCGTAGAAGTACGGTCATCTATCAAGTAGACCGCCCGGAGAGGGCAGATGCATTCATCGTCTTTAGGAATATTAGCTGGATGAAGTTTAACTCTTATGGCTGGCTGATATAGTATTATAATACGGCTGCAGGAAGGTGTTTCAGGATGACTGGCCATGGTATGACCCGTTTGCCTAAATAAATCCCAAGAAGTAAGCGGTCTGCGAACTTGTAGCTGCGTAGCACATCTTGCGTGTTTTAGTTTACCAGTCGGGAAACGTCTCATTTCGGAAGATAGTACGACCAGCTTTCAGGGTCCAGAGACGCGGGTGGTTGCAGCCAAGCCATCTGTTGTACAGCAGGGCTTATTTTGGGTGCATGTCTGCCCGGTCATGGGCAGAGAAAAAAAAGAAAGAAAACAAGGTGCTCTCGATCGGGGAATTGAACCCCGGCCACCTGCGTCTTATTATTTTGAAATGACAAGCAGGTATCCTAACCACTAGACGAATCGAGATATGGTTGGTTCTTGGCTGGAGTGAGTTTTTGCTAAGTCTTTTCATGAGCACGCGACCGGAAGAATCGAGCCAATCGTAATGAATGGTATCTGGGGTAAGGCTCGGGCCCACTAACGTTACATACCTTGAGCTAGTATCGGCTTGTCCCTGACCTTACAGAACTCCGCGATTACCTACTTACAACTTCATTCATTCCCCGGTCCGGGGCGGATAGTGAGCCGGTAACTCATAATTACTGAGCGGTGGAATAAGAACAAGAGCCTGCTAAGAGGACTGCCAACATCGATTGACTTCGCCTATAGGTAACTCATGATGCAGGTTGCATAATTAGAACAGCTACCACTCTATTTTAATGGGTAAATTGAGGTGAGTAGTCGATGACATCAACGCTGGAAAGACCCACTTCGGAAGAGCCTTGTCATAGACCATACATAAAGGTTCGGAATGCTTACCTTTTGGCAGGTATTCTTATCAAGTGAAATGGCGGTAGACTTACCTCTCAATTGTCAACTTTGAACAATAGAGAACCGACCAAGGCATTTAGAAAAGCTCTGGCTCTAAGAAACTGACTACCTTGAATGCACAACCCCTTTTCGTTTCAAAGGGGAATGGTAGCCCCGGTTTGCCTCAGACCATCCTTGAGGTTCGAAAGGCCGCTGCACTTCTCGCAGTAGTATCGTTCAGTTACTCCTTTGATTCCGCATACGCCGGTAATCAGATGGCAAGTTACTTTTGATCCCACCAGTATCTTCCCACATCACTATCGACGACTCATAGACCGGCAAGCGCGCATCGAGTGAAGAGAGCAGAGTGCAACAGTGTTCTGGAAAAGAGTTGGGGGATGACCATGATGTCACTTTGCATGACTCGGTTTGAACCTGTTGCGGAGTCTCAGGGAACTCGAAACACCACGTGGGCATAAGAAGTCGAACTTACGAAATCCACGAGGCGCGGTAGTGAAGAGATACGTGATCTATCACAGGTAGTGACACATAGCACCAGCTGCCTCCTCAGTACAAGATAACGCCGTTTAACGTCCCACGAACCGCTCCTCTGGAACGAGCGCCTCATTTGCACTCCCTGAACCTTCTCCCATGATAGCCCTCCAGGGACCCACGGGGCGCGACTGCTATTTAGAGACCCCAAGCACCGCCCTACCAGGCAGTATTTACGTATATGTCCTACTGTACGTATGTATGCATATGCGTACATGGAGAGGCGTGGCCCTGTCCACCGACCCAGCAAGCATGCATTCCCCGGCGCAGAGGCTCCCGAGGAATCCCACACGTACACACCCGCCCGACCCAGGGCGGCGGAACCGTCGGGCGTAACGTCGTACATCTGTCCCTCCATCAATCCATGCACGCGTATGTACAAGATAAGCCATTTAGCGTGTGGATGTGTCTATACGTAAGTATGCACGCAGCCGAGGAAACCGTCGGGTCGCCCGGTTGCCCCCATGTAACTTTAAGTTCCGCAGTCCTGTTGACCCGTTAGCTCCAGGGTAAGAAAAAGAAGTAATAAGAAAAGTCCCCTCCCCCATGCACATCCACACTACCAGTGAAACCATTACTCGGCACCGACCCTTAGAATCTGACTCAGCCCCACGCGGTTGCGGCTTATGCACGGGGACCAGGCATGGGCGGTGGACCGCCTACCGTTGCTGACCACCTAAGCTGAGCTTAGGTAGACTAGAGCCATGCGTAGGTAGTCGGTAGCTCGCGTCCATCCCGTGTGCGACAGGACAGATAATAGTTCTCCCCGAGCCCCGGGCGGGGGTTCAGGTTTCCACTATCGTTGGATCATACGTGAAGGGAGGTTGTCCTCTAATAGCCGGTCTTCTGAGCTTGAAGTCTCTAAACGCCCAGGAGAAACTTATTGCCGGGGTGCACAGGCGGTCTCTTCTCGTCTCCAGTCATACTGTGGCGCCATCTCGCGTCGGGACGGCCAGGCTGGAAGTACGTACCTAGTCTGAGTAGCGATCGACTACCGAAAGCGGGATGGATCCCTTTCGTTAAAGCTTTCACCTCCTTCCCTCCCCGTAGCGCAGGCATAACGGCTTTGAAAGCTAGCTTACATATACCGCACCTATGCGGGGCTGCAGTCCGCTCATAAACAGGGTCGCACTGCCATGCGGCTACAGGTGTCCCCGGACTAGGTAGGTATCGGTCGACGTCTGCTAGATTAGGGCACTCGGCTGTAGGCCCTTAGTGCTGTTCAGATTATGCCCCTGGTTTTAGCAGACGTTGCCGGTTCACGGCCGCGTAACGGGAGTCCCGGGGTAGCGTTGCGGTTCGGAATCGTGGGTGAGCTTGCTAAGTGGTAACTGCGGTAGCATCTGCCTCGGTTACCTATCTATCTGCTGGACTTGACAACGTGCGGTCCGTATATATACCGCCGACGGACACCACGTAAACTTGCATCTGGACGGCGTCGTCAAGACATCACGCATGCACGAAATGCAGCCTCAGCCATATCAAGGATCCCGAGACATAATGATGAATACTATTATCCTGGCTGCGCGCGTCGTTTCCTTGCGTGTGCCCCCTAGTAATGAAACAAGACCGCGCAGCTCCCAAAGAGAGGACCAACAACAATAGCGAAATCTCGTTACCAGACAGAAGAACAACATGATAACGCGAACAAAACGTGAACGTGTTGCGATAGCCGCAAGACACCCCCATGGCAGGTATTCCAAAAACAGAAGAGCCGACCAAAGATCTCGATAGAAAAGCAAGCAGACCTCCCATAATCCCTGATATCATGCAGACTACTCCCATCGAATGTTCCCCAGCGTGGCACACGCTCTCCATAATGCAGCAATTAAAAAGCACAACGATAAGAAGGACAAAAGAGAAAGATAGACGAAGGCGGCACCCTGACCCATTCAATGAGTTAAAAGTATTGCCGCCCCCGAGTGTGATGACATCGAAAATGCGCCGGCTTCAACCGGTAAGAAAAGACATTGCAAGCCGTGTATTCTCGAGCTGGAGAGGAGACCCACCGGGTCGTCAGCTGTACTCGAACACAAAAGAACTCCGTCAATGCTGCCAGACTGTGTATCAAGTCTTCCCTAGTCGGATCCCAAATGAAACATAATCGAATTACAGTAGTTGCTTTAAAAACGTCCAGAGTCTCGAATAATGCGAATGAATACAACTTATCTCTATCAGATGAAGAGTAGCTGCCTCATTGTTATGACGCCAAAGATGTGCCATTCAACATCATTGATGGACGGCTGAGGGGTATCCCAGTGCTCTCGATTCTCCGGTTGTGGTGAGAAAACGGGAGAAAACAGAGGGCGGACGCAGTTCTTTCAGCAATAAATAGCCAGCCTCGCGCCTGGTGTAACTGTCGTAACCCTGGCCGGTGTTAATAAGGCAAGTGAAATGGAGAAACGTAGCGGCACAGGCTGGCGTATATGCGCCAGGAAGATGGAACAGAGCGTAGTTTAGAACTCCTGTTCTAACCATCCATGGGGTTGGAGTAGAGGCCGGTATCAGAGTTGCTGTTTCGTGGTCCCAGGTGCCTCAGCTACTAGGAAAAAAAGAGGGTATCAGAGCATCGAGCTTGGTACGTAGCTGGCGAAATGAATGAAGTGATTGCAAGATATGTAAAAAGAATTAATCCAACTCGGAAGTCTTGCAGAAGTGGTATCAACTGTATATGCAAATGCTGTTCAGGTTTCGCAGACCCCGTAGGAAAGTGCCGCCGGTCCTCAAGAACTGCTGGGTACCTAACCAATTCCAATAATCTGGTAACGAACGTGAAGATGTGAACGCCGCCGATATGCGTCGAAAACTTCCTTAAGACTCCTCTATAACCGATCCGGGCCGAGAGCAGTACATGGAAAGAGGCCACCCAGGGAGGTAGGGACGTGTGCCAACCGTCCTAATATCGAGCGGAGATGTTCCATATGGAGAACGCAGGCGGGAAGAACGCATCGTTACGACGAATACGCCCGTCTGACCGAGGAAAATCTGAAAAACACAGGAGGATAGTGGGCACCTGGTCGAGTCTATTGACCTGAGCTTGCCCACCAGCTTCCGCTAGAGGACGTCTGCGGCGTAGACCATGCCTGAGTAACAGCTGGCCCTGTTCCCGGGTTCTGCGGCATGAACTGCCTGGGCGTCTGTTCGGGAGGATACATTCCTTGCCCAGGGTTTGGGTAGCTCTGGCCGAGGCCTTGCATTCCCGGATACTGCATGGTTCCCGGCTGCATCTGGGGCGTGCTATTCTGGTGACGCAGTTGCGGAGCTGGAGAATGCTGCGGGTGAGGCGAGTGCTGCGCTTGAGTTGTGTAGCCTGAATAGGGCGGAGGAGGACCCTGGGGTGTCTGAGGGGGACCCCACATCTGATTTGAAGGGCCATAGTTGTATGAGGGCGCACCTTGAGGCATGCTTCCAGCTGTACTCGGTTGTAAGCCCGATGGTCTGCCTTGTTTCTGGGGTGACGGCTGAGGCATCCCTCGCATCGGCGCCTGGCCGATCGGCTGCTGGGAGTGGAGCGGTTGCGAATACGGCGCGCCCGTCGTCATCATCATCTGGGGGCTTTGGTTGTGCATTATGCTGGATGGGGGCATGCTCGCGCTGGTGGCATGCGGGGAGTGGCCGGCTCGCGACGTCGACAGCGTTGAGTCGTTTGCAATAGGTTGACTCGTGGCAGGCTGCTCGTGAGGTCTCCGCCAAAGGTTTTGCATGTAGTCGGACCGCATCTCGCGCTGTTGATTGATGCTCCTGTTGAACTCGGCAGCCTGGTGTGCGTGCTGGTTGATCTCGGATATAGGGGTGGGCGCCGTTCGATCCTGGTAGGCCTGGCCGGTGATTTCCTGCCGGGGGCCGCCTTTGATGAAGGCGGTGCTGTAGTCACGAGGCCTCGTATCGTTTAAATCTGGTCCTGCGGTTATCATGGGCATTCTCGTCGAAGTTCCCGGCGGCAATCCTAGCATACCTGGTTGGACAAGCGGTTGGGGACCACCAGGAAATTGCGGAGTGTTGGTGTAGATGATTTCCCCCTGAGGGCCTGCAGAAAACGGTGGAGCGGCACTACTAGCCTCTGCTGCAGCATCCCGTGCCCTGGAGGCGCCTGGTCTCTTCTCACCGGCGGGATCCGCCTCGGTAAATCCTTGCTTGCGAGCCTTGCCTTCCCAGTAGTCATCGCGCACTCTGCGTCCATCCACGATAACTCTGCTTCCAAATTGTCGAAACATGGATCTCGCTGTAACTATAGCTATCTGTCTCGACCGGTAGGAGAACGGAAGAATCTCCTGCTGGACGAGATCGTCCTTCTCCGCTTGATTCGCGATGATCTTATAAAGCGACCTGTTTTTGTTGAAAAGCAGGTATGAATCTCTGTATCCAAGCACTCGAGCGCATTCCGTAGCCAGCATGAAGAGCTTGTCGCCGCGCTGAGGTACCAGAAATGTTCTGCATCTGTATTGACGCCCACCAGTAAGCTCGCCGTTCGGCAGAACCTTCGTCTCACCAGCTTCGTCCGTCTCGCGTGGCAAGTACTCGTCTCCTCCTTCGCAGAGTTGGTCAGTAGTATGATCGCGCACTGTCGGCAACGCCTTTAGGGTCGTCCTATTGGGGGTCCTAGGCGGAGGTGAGGCCTGCGACGGGGTCAGGGTCGGGGCGGGGGCCGGCGTGTAACTACCGGCTGACTGCTGCGCGGGGAGCGAGGCATTCTGGGTTTGCGGCGTGTGTGGCGGTATTGATTGAGACATCTGGGGAGGTGGGAGGGTAAGGGAATTCTGCATCGATGAAGCTTCGTTGATATTCCCAGGCGGCCGTGTTGGTCTCATCGGTCGGCGCTTTCGTTGCTGCCTTGAATCTGTGATGCGACAGAAGCGCTAGTTAGCATATTGTGTAGTCCCTTGCGTAGGCCGCAGGATGCTGTCGTACGGCGACATGAGATGTAACGCGAGCACTATGCGCGCGCCACGCATGTACGCAGATAATGTGCGTAGATTACGTGCCGGCGGCAGCGAAGGTACACAAAAGCTAAGTTGAACTTCGAAACTCACCATCGTCTACCGGGGTCCCAGTCGACGGCGCGTCTTGATACGTCTCCGGTGAGCGACTCCGCTTGACGCCTCGAGCGTTGGGGTTTAACGGTTCTGTGCAATCAAAGTCAATGAATGTCGATGCGTGAGAAATCCATTCCCGACAAGGAGAGCTCCAATTAACACAGCAGTTCTGAGAACCGCTGATTGATAAGGTTCGGGCCGATATTTCATGTCCAAGGGCCAGATCGTGAGGGCAAATTGCCCTCGGGTGCGTGAGCCCACATGGTTGGGACGCTCAGATCACATAGCGGCGGTTCTTATCGCGGCTGATGCTAAGTGGTCCCAATGATGACGCCGGCGATCATTTCGGCGGGTGGTTCTGATGGTTTCAGGCCAAGCCTAAAACAGCGCGCCCCAGGGGGCCGACCACTTCGTTCACAAGTCACGACTCATCCAGCCCCCCGGTCGGCGGTGCTTGTGGTCATGGTTGTGGCGGCGACGACCAGCCCGGCCGGCAGCGACGGTAACAGGCACGATGGAGATAATGACCGGGGAGGTGTTATATAAAAATGGAACGAGCGCACGTAGGACGTGGGAGTGCGCGCGACAGCGATATTAAAGGAAATGAGACGAGAAACTTCGAACTTACCAGAATTAAGGGCCGCAGGGTTGATTGTCGCGGGATTGATGGTCGCACCCTCAGCACCGTTAGGCTGGGTGGAATACATTCGCGCGAGCGGGCGACGATGTTGCACGTCGGGGCGGGCGGCGAAAGACAGACGTGGAGAATGCTGTGCCTGCAGAGCGACGTGTCTTGATATAGTTGGATCGGACTTTTCAAATATGATCAGGATACGTAGTAACGAGAATGACGCGCCTGTCGCAACCACGAGGCGAGACGGAGGGATGTATGTATGTGTATGGGTGGATGGATATGTATGTAGGTGGCAGATCTTGGAATAGACTGGACCAACGGGTTTAAAGTGCGTGCGCCTGCGGTCCGGGTGTGTGTTTCGTCGACGGGGATGGGTCTTGTTTCTGGGATTTCTGGTTCTGGTATTGGTATGGGCATGTAAGGGTAAGTATGCAAAGTGTGCATATAATAAGTAGTAGTGGTGGGAAGCGCAGATTGCTTATGTAGACGCGCCCGCAATCTCTCGCGCATGGATTACCATGCTTTAGATATGGATAATGGTGGGATTCTGAAGAAACCTTGCAGCGGGAAGTGTTCACACAGGGAGAGGAGTTCTTCTCTGTTGTTATTCTCGGGTCGCGAGGGATGTCCGTCGGGTACCTAATACAAAAACTAGGACATGTAGGCAAGTCTACCCAAGATAGGTGATTAGGAGGCGAAGTGGATAGAGCAGCAGATGGACCGATATCTCTTGCCGGAGCGTGAGAGAACTGCGCGCGAATGAGAGGGGGCTATTCCTCTCACTTAACCTCCCTCAGTCGTCTTTGCAGAGCTGACCTCGTCTGTTCGATCTAGAGCTTCAAACGAGTTGGAAAGTCTCTACCTAGACACCATGGTGCGTGGCAAACGAAGGGCGACCGGGGACTTTATGTAAAAGTGACTTGGCTTCGAAGGTACCTACATGTAGATATCTCTCCTCATGGCCGGACAAGGTAGCTAGTAGGTGTGGATTCTGGGCCGAACAAGCAGAAAGCTTGACAGCATATGAGAACGCCGAGAGCTAGCGATGATATTGCCGCTGCCGGAATGGCGGCGTCTGCGTTTATGCTGTATCTATCTCTTTATGCTGTACTGTACCTGGGTACTTCGGAACGTCTAACCGTTGCACGATGCGCAATGCACGATACAGCAGATGCGAGACGACAGGGCAGGCTGCAAGTTAGAATCCGGGGGGGCAAGGGAGACGCGGGTAGCGGATCGCAGCTAGAACAAACAAACGAGTGGCGTCGGTGGCCGAAGAGTTGGTAAATGACGGGTGATGGTTTTTAGGAAGTATGATCAAGACCTAATCTGAGAAGGTGCTTGGACGGCAGTCAAGCACCAGAAGATGGTGTGTGGATCGACGGGTAGCCCAGCAAGATGCGCGGCGGGCAGGGGAGGAGACGACAATGGTGGAGGTAGTGGATGGGAGATTGGAGACTTGGCTAATGTACTCTGATGAAGTCTACCGTCTGACCCGATACCGAAGTTCTAGCTAGGCAATGTGATTCTTCTGGGATACTTTTAAGGCAGTCAGATACACGCGTTCCCTTCGGGGACGGCTGGCGAAAATGGCAGAATGAGTGCTGCATTACCCGTACATTGGTTACGGGAAGCGTTGTATGAAGTATACAGCACTGACTTCCTTTTCTCTCGTTGTGGACTTACGAGCGTAGACTGCTTGTCTTCCGATATACTAAGTAGTATTTTGCGTCTAAAAGGTCGTCTCCAGCGAGTTGGCCTATGACTGGTCCGACAAGGCCTGTTTCTAGTAAATAGGCGCGGATGGCGTAGTAGTAGGGTGGATTCGCTGTGAACGTGAACGCAAGTGCGGGTATGCAAGTGTTGCAATAACAGGATAACAGTATTATTACCAGGCTAGGCCGCAGGATGGAGATATCGTACGTAGTAAAGTGCCCCACGACCAGAAGATGAGGGATAGTTGGAACGCGCGCGTTCTGAATTTAATATCCTGCACGAAATTCTGCGAAAAGAATGACCACCCTTGGCGAAGACGCAATCAAGCAAGCACTCAAGCCGACGAGACTATATCGGACCTAATGCGAAAATGGCGAATGGGTGCTCCATACAGGAGGTAAATCGGTAAATCATATACGCCATCGGCGCCGACCAGGCAGACTCTCCAAGGGTTCTTGGATGGAGACAGCACTAGAGCCCAGGTTGCCAGATGTGACCAATGAGACCAGGGTATGGTAGGATCGTGGCGCTACAGGGATAGATAGTAAGAGAGGAGTCCAGAGTGGACCTTGCAATGAGGGACATACGGCACCGAGGAGTCGAGGAGGCGTCAAGGGTTAAGTATTGGGGAACGGCAGAGAGGGAATGACACCAGGTTTCTGTTAACGGAGACATGGATTTGAACACACCAGGCCGGCGTCAACTGTGGCAAGCACCATCAAACACAATGGCATATGGAAATAAGTCACCTAGGTAGGTATGTAGATATGAGAGGGTTGAGATGCGCAGAGCCGTTCGGGTAGTTGTGGAGCAAGCAGTTAAGCATCTACATACCTCTCTTTACATAATATGTGGATGGAGCAGCGTGTAAAGCTGAGGACCCAAATTTGGCCTACCTCTCGGCAGTATCACGCAAGCATTTGGGATGTGGGGCCGGACCGTGATGCTTCCCCCGTGTCGCATCGACGCATGAAATGTTCGAAAGGGAAGAAAAACGACAAGTTGATCCAATCACAACAGAAGTCGCCGGGTGTGTAACTTGGGGCTCATAGTACACCAGTGCCGATATGCTCTCTCAATCGGACAGCGGGGAAAGTAGACGGGGAGGGACAACTTTCACAGTTGCTGCTTCTCTCTGGATTACAATATCATCACCAGCGTCATGTAGGTACTTTAAGAGGTACTTAGTGACATATCTCGCGAACTTTGCCAATGCCTTGTCAGGTAAGAGCAGCAGCAACAGGGTGTCTAAATAATAAGCGTGATGCTATTCGCTCATAGCATACTGTAGGTAGGAAACCCCGCTAGTTCGATTCGGAGTTTTAAGCACTACGCAAAGTAGCTCCATAAAGTAGAATTTCCCTCTAATACAACCGAATTCCTAACGATTTTGAAGTAACGGACATACGTTATTGTGTGCTGGTGTTCTATCAATTGACTCCAACGCACATATGGGGCTTTTCACTTGTCATAAGCAAGGTTCAGTAGTCGGCAATGAGTACTTATATACACGGGCATTGCTTCACTCCTTGCCTCGTGGATAATGCGTGCTTACGGTAACGCATGCGTAAGATCTAACTAGGCGCCTACAGACTGATTTGATGCGCTTATTCCTCCTTTGTTCCTCGAGACTAGTCAAAAAAACAAAATGTTTAATACTGAGTAAACATTGCTATGCCGTTCGCATCTATCATAGCTGTATATGCTGACAGTAAATAAATACCAAGTCCTTGCCATTTATATAGGACCCCGCCAAATCCGTGAAGTTTCAATACGGTTTTCAGTGGAGACGCGGAAGGGTCCAATGATCGTCAAATGGGACCACCCCGGAATCGTTCGTATCAATGGGTCCTTGCCCAGCTACTACTAGCCTATGCAGGTAATCAGGTCGGCGTTAGTTTTCACCAGGGTTTACTGCGCTCCATTGGACGCCAACTGCATATCGATCATGGGGTGTTCGCTCAGGGCTTCTTGGAGCGTCTCGGGCCGCTTCAGTGGAACTCGATATCTTATACTTTACCAAGGCCACCTGTTCTAACTTTCCGACCACTCTTTAGCGCCAGGTTGCGAAGTAGTGGCGGAAGAGGCGGCTATGTCTGGGTGGACATAGCAGAGACGCGGAATATCGCTAATGGCGTGATGGCACAGAGTCACAAGGAGCCGCTTCTATTTCTCGAGTTCTCAATTACCCGTCAGTCTGTACTTATGGCTGCGCCTAATTCCGAATTTCGATGGTTTGACGGCCCAGCGATGTGTCCATGCGTCGTCTAAGCAAGAGGCTTCGATAGAGCGAGTTATTGCCAGCTACTTAGCCTTGTTGGTGCCATTCGAGACGACGCGCTCAGTTTCTTGCATACGCATCAGCTTCTCGTTAATAAGCGATAAGGTTTATATGCCTTAAAGGTTTGGGAGTTGCGAAATTAATGCGACGGGAGCTCTGCTTACGGAATTTGAGCGAGAGACGTTCTGATGAGAGCCATCTGGTGCCCTCGCGGTTGTATACAGGCCTGGTCCGAATATACGTACCTAAGGCACTCTACATGTAGGTACATACGCAGCTTCCAGTGAGTGTCTTTTTCCTGAGAACTTCGTGTGGCTGACGGCAAAAGCCAACAACAATTCGAACGGAACTTATTACATACCCGAAAGGAATCTTACTACAGAGAGCTACTATCGAACGCACACCGAACGCAAGGCTGCCATAAAACACCTTACAATATGATACCCGAGACTTGCTTAAAAAAAAATACCACAGTCAAAGATCGTTACGCAGTGGACCAATATCTTCCCCAAATACCCAGTTGGCAGTAATCTATTTCGTCTGTAATGCTTCCGCCCAAAGGTACCACGATGCCCCTTATTACCAAAATGAGAGATGCACGTATATGGTGGCGCAATAGTTGTGTAAGATGCTTCACGTTATATACATGCATGTGCGTAATATACCGTCTGTCAGCACTAACAAGAGCGGCATCGTTTCCTCTCCCATAGCAGACTCCTCCGATTACTGCCATGCGAAAGGCAAGGGGCTCCGACATATGTACGCCCGAATGACTCATCTCCCACGTTTTATCATCAATACTTGGCATGTGGCATACGTGCCCATCTTGGGCCAATCGTTTTCGGTTCTCGCAGGGTCCGGCATCAGCGGGGGGGTTAAATAGGTCAGATTCGGAGAAAGTGGTTCATAAATTCCAAGACGCGTACATATAGCAATACGTAATACGAAATATCTTTCATGTTATCTTCAGGGTTTGTCTGTACGAGGTATGTTGATTGCTGATTCTGGGAACATTTGCACAGGCGGCGTTCGTGTTTTAGCAGACCCATCGCCACGAAGCCCTGCGGTCCAGTCATCTCCCTTGGAGCGCATTTGCTGGCCAGGTGTTACTGCAGTAGACTCAGATCCGCTTTATTGGGCCAGTAGTAAACTACGAAGTACTGGATGCCTATTCGCTGCTGATCAATAATGAACCGTCAACCATCAGATAGCAGCAACACTCTCTGTTAGCCGCTTCTTCGTGCCCATAACATCAGTACTGGATTGACACTGTTCAGCTCGCATCGAATGCCATATTAGCTGCCTTTTTGAGCGCTGACAGGTATCATCCCCTTGATCAAGCAATTCCAGCCGGCTTCGATACGAAGAGCCGGTTGGCCCGATCCACGCATTACGTCATTGCGAGACAAACTGAGAATCGGTCACAGAATAGTATGGTCATTAGCTATACTTCTTCAGCTGCGAAGTTCAAAGGGAGAGGTCGTCAATGGACAGTCAGACTGCATGTCTCCCGAGTCAGTTGACCCTTACCTGTATATTATCACTGATCAGCTAACTGAAGTCTTCTCCCTCTTTCATGGCGATTTACAGACGCGCTCTGGAAGACCTCGCCTGCCGGGGTGCGGAATGCCTGTTAGAGACGCGATGCTGCGTCCGGTGTACGGATTGTTGTATAAGACTAGATAAGTATGCGGGCTACATGCGACATCGTTATGTATATGGTGTCTTCTTTAAGATGTTGGTGTAAGTGTCCCCAGAAAACCATGTGAAAACCGCAAGTTGCATTGTCCGAAAGGGCTATTTAGGCCGACGCCCTTAAATCCAGGACTGAGAACTAGTATCCTCTGCGCCAATAACTCCCTTGCTATCATGGTGCTAAAGCCATCGTCAAGAACGACTTCTCACCTTCTGTGGCTAGACGGAGACTTCGTTCCTCTGACAATCTCTGTGACAAACAGCTAGTAGACCGACTGCCTTTGTATTGCAGCTGACTATAACGGCCCCGTAAGACGTAATTGGACCTCGGCGCAGTTTTCTGCACGATTCTGCAGCCAAGCTCCGTCTTCACGCATTTGTCGACTTGCATGAGCTCTAACTTGCGCCGCCGTCCCTCGACTCCTTCATCTGCGCACGATTTGTCACCGGTCGGGACTCGTTTCAGATTCCCAGGGCCGATCTTCTGCCATTCGGCCTCGTGCAGCCTAGAACACATGACCGTAACACAATATATCTATTGAAGTACCCACGCGCTAATGCGCTTGCCGATGTCATAGCCTCTATCGCGGGTCGTTCAATAGTCCGCGGAGCCATGACGCCGCCCTTCACGAGTGCGTCGCTGCCCGGTGGGATTCAGGTTTCCTAGTTCTCTTATCTTCTGCAGCGAAGCACAGAGGGGACCCAGTCGGCCAAACGGCCGCGACAATTTGAAGGAATGTCTTGAGACCAAGAAACACGCCGCCGTCATGTCTGAAAAGCAGTAATGTGACGACTTCATAGGAGATGCCGAGCGAACCTACTGACCTGCTCCTGGCTTATACACAGGATGATTGGCCTTCTAAGGACATTTTTCCTTCTCATCCAAGCGCCAGGGGCTGAATATCGGCTGCAATCAAGCCAACCCAGGACTAGTATGAGTGTCCGAAGCAGAGATTTCGACTCTCAACGGGATAAACATTCTGACGCGCAATGGAATCCATGTAATTACCAAGTAGGTTAAGACGCCTGTACAAGGCGCTTAACATTGCGAGTCAGCATCGCCGGTTACCGCGATCGTCGATCACGGCTAAGATAATCGTAAGATGGGTCGTTAAACATCTTTGTGCCGGATCTCTCCGCAAGCGCAGTAAATGCATAGTTCGTATGCGATAACCATCACCAAGCTGCCTATCGCGGCTACGACATATCCTTGTCCCCATGGTCAGGCATAGCCGTTCCGCTTTTCCTTTACAAGCTGATATCGACGACCTTGCCGGCGAGAATATGCTTCAGATCGACGCGATGTGCATACTCCTTGAGGGAAGTCCTCGGGTCCACCCGCGCCTGGAGTCTTCATGTGACTCCGTGGGTCTTTGAACTCTGGAAAGAGTCTATGCTAAGAGGCCGAGACTCTCTCAAAGGAGACTGAAGGAGTTCTAAAGAAGAGAGTGGTGTGAACTAGATGAATCTGTCGTCGTCAGAGTTGAGGAGGGGAAAGGAGACTAAGCAAAACAAGGGTTCAATTTCAAGTGACTCCCCTCTTGGCGGGTGGTTCTGAGAAAGACGATTGGCTCAGTCATAGTAATGAAGTCTCTCCCACCAACCAGCTGACACTCTAGACCCACTGACCATCTGCAAATCATGACCCTTTGGTATACACTCCCGGGGGCCGGGGG
>QJNZ01001133.1:0-24635 GCA_004155055.1 Monosporascus sp. CRB-8-3 | reverse complement strand
CCGACCTGGCGGCGCGGCGGGACCGCACGCCGACGCCGCCGCCCGACGCCCACTTCGACGGCCGCGCCGAGATCCGCGCCAAGGGCGTCGGCTTCTACCAGTTCAGCGCCGCCGAGGAGGACCGCCGCCGCGAGATGGAGGCCCTGCGCGCCGAGCGCGAGAGCACGGAGCGGGCGCGCCGGGAGCGCGAGTCGGAGCGCGAGAGGAGGCGCCGCGAGATCGAGGAGAGGAGGCGCCGGATCGGCCGGGCCAGGGCCGAGAAGCTGGCCGATAGCTTTCTGGACGGACTGGCGGGGGAATTGGGTAGCAGTAGTGGGGGCGGCGGTGACGATGGGAAGCGGGAGAAGAGCGGCGAGGGAGCGGGTTCCGGCGTTGAGGAGAAGGCGGAAGTCTCGGGGAGCACGGAAGCGACCACCCAGAAGGGCTACCGGTGAACCGGCGCCAAAATATGGGTTTTAAGTGATAGATAGTTGGGTGGTTATATACCCCCAAGTTCTCATAGCTTCGACAGTTGAAGCAAAGATACCCCCTGTCTTTCTCGGAAGACATACTATATACGCGTGCCATCTGATGGCGAAGGTCGGGGGACAGAACAAGAAAAAGTGAATTTTTAATGCTCGTTCCATGTACAGCGCTACAAGGGAAGTCACGAGTCTTTCAAACAGTTAGATACGCTACCAAGGTATATATAATGCGTGCAGGTAACCTATGATCACGGGATGGCTCCAATCCCAATTCCAAAATAGTCCAGTCCAGCCCAATCCGCCCCCTGCTGCTAGCTTATATACCCGCTTAAGTACAGTTGGAGCTGCAAATCGACTTCAGCCTTCTCCAGCTACATCCCTATCCACGCCGAAGAGCTGCAGCCCCTTTCCTACTCATTGAGCAGTCATTCTACCTTGTACCGCTTTGGAAATCACAAAGTCGGTCGCTAATCAGCCGCACGCCCCTTGACGGTGCTCGGAAAATCTGACCGGGGGAAGCGGTACCGAAAGATGATGTTCCACGATGTTACGCGACTCGTAAGCGTAAGCCGTCGGAAACATATAAGAGCTAGTATACCAGATCATGTGCGGGCCAAACGATGCGGTGAAAGATCCCCCCTCCAAAACGCCAACAACATTTTGTTCCAGAACTCCAAATAGGTAACCATCTCACCGCCATGGATATAGATGAGCAGAAGCGGAAGCCGAACAACAAACCTCAACAGGTGTCGTGGAGATATATAGGGATATGATAAGAGCTTCGGTTGATGAAGAGGCTGTGAGGAGACGCCGCGGCATCGTACATTTACGCGGCCTGTGCAGGAGATGACGCGCATCAAACCGGATGTTCTGATCAGGAGACCCCCTCCGACACCAAGGTATGGCACAGGGAACCGGCGAAATATCGAGCGAGTTCGTATCCCAAACTCCGTCCTAAACAACAATTACATGTGAGATGGCTCCTAAAACGCCCAGAATATGCTGTCTCGTATAACTATCGTGCGCAAGCAAAAATGTTCATCTTCGTCGGGAGAAGAAGTGTTTGTGTGGGTTACTCGGCGACACTCAGGTGAGCCACCAGAGGCAGCCACAGTCGCTCATGTTTTCGCTAGAGCTAGAACCAGAGCTCGAGTCGGAGGAATCCTGTTTCAAGGCTTCGGTGTCAAGTTCTCCTTCCGTTTCCTTGATTCTGATTTGGACCTCATTCCCGTAATTGTCCAAAACGGCTACGCTGTTACCATCTGGGAGGATTTCGAACTGGCGGCACCAGGGATCGACACTAGCAAATCCCGGTATGCGGCGCTCCATGACTTTAACGACCCTTGGGTACACCTGGGCATTTTCCGTCGGTGTCGGACGGGGGTCAAAATAGTTCACCGTAGAGGATGCTGGCGGGGGGGATGTCCGAGTCGAGGCTCTCAGTTCGCCCTGGCCCGTGTATCCTTCGCTGCCATCCGTCGGTTTTGGTCGAATCGACGCGGACTGGACAGTACTTGAACTTGTGGCGCTTGGTAATACGCTATTAACGCGCTCGAAACTATTGTTCTGAGTCGCATAGATGAATGTCTCCAGCAGCGTGCTTTCCCAATAACATACCCAGGGTTTCTCCCCGGGTTTCGCAACGCCCTTTCTGTGGACATCGCCGCCGAATACAAAGTCACGCCGGTTAAATTTCTTGGCGCCTGGCGTGTGGTCATCAGCTTCAAGATACTCTTCCGGAATGATGACGGTCTTGTTGTAGAGCGTCTGGAAAGACCATGCAGGACCGCGGTCCGGTTCAAGAGAGTCCTCGACGAGTCGAAGTTTGAGCGGATTACTTGTGGAGGGAGGCTGCATGCCATAAGCGTAGACATTTTGATCCAGCGTTCTTTCAGTGTTATGCGAAAACTCGAACGAGTAATTCGACGTCTCTGACTCGCCAGGCCTCGGCCTAACAGTCAAGCACAGGTCTGCATACAGGAGATTGCAGTTCCAAGCCCCGGTTTGGGTTGGGTCGTCGAAGCACACGTCTGGCGAACGTTGCAGCATGAGCGGCATCTGGTATGTGCCCTCGACCAGGGGGGGCAGACCAGGTGGAACGGTAGATAGCGGTTGGAAATCGTAGGTGAACGTCATCACAGACGGAGGCCTATTAACGACGTTAGCACGAGCACGAATGACTGCAAGACCGGCATTCCCTACTTCTCTGAGTCGTCGCTCAGTTTAGAACCGACAAGGGTTCCCAGGACCGCTCCGATCACCCCTCCCAGCAGCACAAGGACAACTACCACCAACCCGATCGCCCAGCATGGAACGACGCCCCAGACCCTTTTCCTCGCCGCCGCTCGCCAACCCGACCGCGCCTTCTTCTCGTTCGCAGCGGTCAAAGCGGCCGTATTAATTTCGTGATGGCTGGCCTCCGATCCGAAGCTCCGTACAGATTGCCGAGCCATCGGGGAATTGGCAACGTCTAACTCGTCCGTCGAGGAAAACTCGGGATTCCTAGTGGCAAGTCCGATACCACCAGCACCAGGTATTGTACTCCCTGCAACAGGTGCCGTACCATCAGCACCAGGAATTGGTTGCATGTCCTGAACGGGAACTGGTTGCAGCGTCGGCATGCCCAAAGCCTTCCGTTGGTACGCCTCCTCCGGATATCTGGTGTAAGGCGGAAGCTGTTCCGTGTGACCGTCGGGACCGATCAGATCGGCAGCATCTTCTCCATCCGGACCTAACCTCCTCTGGTAATTGTCGACGGTGCCGGGAAACCCTACCGGAATGGCGGTCGGGGTTGTCTGACCTTCTTCTACTTCCGGAACCATCGTCTGAGGATACATGCCGTACGGATGAGTCGGACCGCGCGGACCATTGTACGACCGCTCAGATATGGGTGCGGTCGACGTAGTGGCCAAACTGGCCGTCCTAGCAAGCCTTACGTTCTGCTGATACATCTCGTAGGGATGAGACGGGCCCGGGAGATTTTCGTTCGTCACCGCGTCCGTCCTAGAAAACCGCGACGTTCCTGGCACACTCGTCACACTTGCCATCCTCGACGGGGCGCCCTCATTTGCGACGTCTACCGATGGATTATCGCCATCATGTCTCAAAGTAAGGGACTCTCGGGGTCGATGTCCCTTCGAAACACTCGACGGCCGTGGTGGTTCTATATGGGCGGGCATGAATTCGGGGTTTGACGAGGCGGCGGCACTAGGACTGGGGGCACCATGGTTTTGAGTTGCTTCGGCGGGTCGGAAGCCATCCGAGATGCCCATGGCTGCTGCCAGAGCATAACCGTCATCGTCGTCGCCGTCGATATCATGCTCATGGGTACCAGACAACCGAGCAGACGCCCTCAGAGAGCCGGTACGGTCCATTCCGGACGACTTATCATGATTGGCACTGCCCATATTTGGGGGTCTGGTCGCGGTCGGTATCGATGGAGAGGTCGAAGGGAATTAGGTACTGAGGCTTTGCAGCATCAGCAGCGTCGGCCTGACTATCAATGACCTCGGCCCATGAAGGTCATGGAATGCCGGCGATTGAATTGAGAAGGGACCAGCCTAATCAGGGGAAACACTCAAGATTTCATCCGGGCACTCGACGCCGCGTGAAAGAGTTGTTTCTCTAGGGTATATTCGCGATTGCACAATGGCAATGGGGGGTGGGCGGGCCGT
Organism: Monosporascus sp. CRB-8-3; assembly: GCA_004155055.1. NCBI lineage: Eukaryota > Fungi > Ascomycota > Sordariomycetes > Xylariales > Monosporascus > Monosporascus sp. CRB-8-3. The sequence continues at coordinate 20,497 of QJNZ01001133.1, read as the reverse complement.
GGTTTGTGACAGCGATCTCTGGATTCCGGAGGATGGATGTATGTTTGCAAGTTGGGGAAAGGATCAGACGGGGACGGTGAGACCACAATGTTCAGTGGCTGTGTGTCCATGGTATCCATATCAAGACCCATAATTGGCACTGATCAGGAAACAAGAAGAGCGCTAGCGAGTTTCGGACTTGCAAAAAGCCTTGGAGCGGTCTTGGAGAGAGAATTGAAAAAAGAGAGGGCCACTGGACCACTAATGACCACAGACTACTACTGTACGGGGCCACTGACCAACTAATGGACCACAGACTACTACCCTGCTACCGTACGGGCCACTGGCCTCTGGCGGACCCTGGCGAAGGTGGTGGACAGTGTCATTGAAGACCTTGGCGGACTGTATATTTTTCTTGCCCCACCGCTGCTGGTTTTTCCAATGATCAACCCGACGACATTCGATAACCCGCAGTATTTTAGAGTTACATACCTCTCGGTGCGACGGCACGGCACTACGTCCGAAGTCAGGTACCTAGTACTTACCGTAACAGGGCTTTGCTTTTGCTGGTTCATGCATCCGCTGACTTTTAACAACACATTGGGACCCAAGAGCACCAAAAACTACAGCCCGAGTTCGCCCGTGCATCTGGAACTTGGCGAACATACATAACACAACATAGGCAGCTGGCCTCCAAAATTACTACATGCAGGTACCTAGCCTTCTTATAATTGGATTATCTTCAATTATCGACGAGTCGCCTTGACTACGAAAAAGTCATTCATAACTACCTACCTAGTAGCTACAGCTACAATCTTACTAAGGTTCCACTCGTGCACACAATGGTTTGGGCATGCCGGCATTGGAGAGTTGAGCTCAAAAGAGCGCCATTTACGTAGGTACCTCCGTACTGTAGGTGCCTCATGAGTACTCGCAAGATATCGTGATTCGTTCAATTGGTTTTTTCGCAGGAAACCATCGTTTTTCAGCAGCAACAGCTGGCACCGGCCAAAGCCTCAGCATTTACCCCATCATTCACGTGGCCATTCTGCATCAACGCTACTACAGTACGGTAATACCTGGGGCACTATTGCGACCATCCCAACCTTCTTTAAGGTTATTTTATTTTGCCTTGGGGCCTGTGCAGCACTCCGCTTACCAGTTGTCCCGAATTGACAGGCTTGCATGATCTACACGTGTATGACAGCAGGCCCCGTCGTGCGCCCGTAACCGTCTACTGCCCCGGAGCCCTGGGTTTGGACGGGAGATCCCACTTAGCTGATGATCAGCTAACTTCCAAGATGGATCAGCATGACGAACTGATCAAAAGGGACTACGCGGAAGGATAGATACCGCCCCCGGAACGTCAAATATTCCCATATTGGTACCAAAAGAACGGAGAATAGGGATCACATATCGAGGTTTGGCCCAAGGTCTCTCTCTATAGCCTGTCGGCTGCTACTTCGGACTGCCGGGTCCCATGCATCACTTGGACTTGTGGGTGAACCTACGCATGAATCCATGTGTCAATGAACATGTGAAGAATGTACGAGGTTCCATAGGTATCCTCGTTCCAGCTCCTCGGCTTCTGCCTGCCCATTGCCGCCATTTCCCTCGGTGCTTACATAGTATCCTGCTTTCAGGCCCTTAGATCTTTGGTGTTTTCGGGGGTACGGCAACCCCTTTGGCAGGAGGCCAGCTAGGTTCGCAAAAGTCAGCCCCTCACCCAGTCACCCCCGTTAGAACCTTCGACTACCATGTCGGCTATCTCTATTAGAGCAGGACGCCACTACTGTACTTAAAATCATTCGACAAGGGAAACAGAAAAAAATCAAGAAGGGAGAACAACTGCTTGTGGGGTTTCTTCAAGGCCATCCGCACCTTGAGCAGTTTGCGATTAGTGTTTTTCGTGACAACAACTTCAGGGAAGGATAGCACGTATTTGGTACATTACATATGTGCATACTTTGTATATCTTCTTCTATACTTAGGTATGTATCCAATAGGGCATACAGCTACTGGGGTACAGTGCGCGGACTCTGGTAGCGTCGGAAATTAGGGTTGTTTTTATTGATAGATAACGACCTAACCATGGAAACCCGAGCGACCACGAGCATTGGCACCTCCAAATAACGGAATGTGAAGTCGGTGGCTGTTGTCCTTCTCATCAGAACTACATGCATGTAAGTGCGGGCATGTATATAGTAATTTACTTCAAATGATTGCACAATGATCTGCAATCATGTCGTGGGCTGAGACCAAAGACTTTCTCTTGCCTCAAGCCGCACGAAGATCCGACATCAGCTGATGATTTAGGGTTATTATATATATATTTATATCTACGTAGTTCTCCACGTCCCTGAAAATCCGAACAGAAAAGGATTAGTCAGGTATCCCGAAGGAAAAGAACATCAACTTCTTACGCAGTACTCACTTAGCCTCAGAGCGGCCGTTCGATAAATCTCACTAAGGGTGCCAAGTCCTACATCGGCGGGGACTCGTCCTTGGTCAGAATAACATCGTTTTATAATGGCTTTGATTAAGGAGTAGATGTAACAGATTGACAACAAGAGGTAGATCACAAGTGTTGACCATTCGTTGGCCAGTGTAGACCTAGGCATCCCTATACAGCAAGGCCACATACAGGTTCTATGGGCTAGGGATGTATACTGCTAGTAGCAATCCATTGCCAATGTACAACTTGGCGCCCTAAGTGAGATTTATCGAACGGCCGCCCTTAGGCTAAGTGAGTACATGGATCAAGCATATGCAGACACCTGAGAACAGATAGGGGATTGGTGATGTAATATTCTTACTGGGCATTAGCAGCCCTATAACGCAAGTTATTAGATCCTACCATACCTACATACTGTATACTTAAGTAGCATATTCCCCACAGCCGAAAATCTCCACTTCCTGGGTGTCTCGATAGCTCTGCCTACTTCGTGCATAGATATCACTGTCATTCTATCTCTATAATACTACTTCACGGTGAAGACAGGTTTTCTACGTACAGACCTACCTGCTATCGACGTTCTATGCCACTACATAACCAGATTGTTACTGTATTAACCGTATGTCAAGGACACCCATTCTCCTTGGAGTATTCGACCTTGGCCCTTGGCCTTTGGCCGTATGAGTAGATGATGATGGATTATTCAACAATTTGTAGAGGTATATGCGTACGATGGTATCGTACAATGAGTCGGACGAGGTGGAAATTCCAAACAATCCTGATGTCGTCCGAGTGTCTGGGTCCGTAGACTTCTAAGCAAGTACATCTGATGCTTGTATGCTGTTAGGCCGGAAGCGCTGACAACGATGCCGTTGTTTATGACGCCTTTCCAAAGCCTCCTCGAGTATATACCCACCTAGGTATACTTCAATTAGCTGGCACTAGGGATATAGAATCTCGGCGTGCATAATCCTGTTCTGAGGCATATCCCGGTGGAAAAAAACATAGTCGTAGAAGGAGAGACCTCACGCGCAATACATATATATGTGCAAAAAAATAAAAATAAAAAATAAAAAATAGGGTCTGAGTTCATATTTGCAGGGCCCACTCGCGTGAAGATCCCTAGAGTGATCGATCATCCGTCAGACGAACATCACTTTCTCAAAACTTCGCACGCAATCGAAGTTTCTGACGTATCACATGTCCTAAGACGGTAATGGAGCATCGTTGCTTTTGTGTGCGAATGAAATAGATTCATGAACCTTCAAATTGTAATGAATCCTCGAGACTGAAATACATGCTCGGTCTCTAAGGATGAGAGTTTTAACCGAACCACTGTCTTTAGACAAACTTGACCGCAGCCTCTTAAAAGGAGCACATGCCCTAGAACCATCCTTTGGTAGAGGAATGCGCGAAGCTCATTTCAACTTCGCGGCATCGTATACTCCCTTAAATCATGGGTCTTTCGGAACATTTCCTTCAGCTGTGCGTGACTATCAGAGAAAGCTACAAGACTGGGGGAGACCCGATACGTCCATTCGACTTATATATCCTAAGCTATTACGGCAAGCAAGAGAAGCCATTTCCCCTTCACTGGGTGCAGCAACGGATGATGTTGTATTTCTTCACAATGCTGCCACTGCCATCAACATCATGTTGAAGAACCTGTCCTACCAAGAAGGGGATGTGATACTTTATTTTAACGCTATCTACCCGTCATACCTCAAGACGATCCAGTCCCTCGAAGAGACGACTCCAGTAAAATCGCATTGCATTGAGCTGACCTACCCCGTAGAAGACCGTGCGATCATCGAAAGGTTAAGGCTGCTCTTGAGTTGGTCCCTCAGCTCGGAAACAAAAAAAGTCAAGCTAGTGATGTTTGATACAGTCCTTACTTTCCACGGCGTGAGCTTTCCTTCGGAGTCTCTTGTCCGAATATGCGAAGAGTTCGACGTGCCAATCCGCGTAGACGGCGCGCACGGAATAGGCCATATCGGCCTGGCATATCTTGCCCATGGAGGGCCAGACTTCTTCGCCAGTAAGTGTTACAAGTAAGCGTCCCCATTTTGCATAGTCTCCTGTGGCCTTGTTTACGCTATCGCCCCTTCCAATACCACCTCCTTTTGGGGCTGCTCGGGGGGCGTAGGTCACATCGCCCGCTTGATAGACATCACCAGATGGCTCTTTGTGTCTCGAGGTTGCGCGGCGTTGCACGTACGATTCCGAAACCAGACCTCGATAAAAACGACATGTCCAACAGCAGAAGGTTTCCTCCCAGACGCTGAGCGAAGGTGTTTGCCGCCTAGGGGAGTAGTTCGTCCAGCTATTCAACAAGATTGCTACTAGACACCACACCTTACATCTGTGTCACAGAGGCACTGACGTTCACAGATGAGACATGCAGCGGTGGAAATGAAGTTCGCAGTTACTGTAGAGGTATCGCAAAAGATGGGGCCGAAGTGATGGCAGCCGTGCTGGGCGCGGAGGTCCCTGAAAACAGAGCGGGGACCCTTCGGGGCTGCTGCTTCACTAATGTGCGGTTGCCATTACGGGTTGAGCACAGCGCCGCACCGCCTGCGCAGTCATTGGGAATTGAAAGTAGCCGGTTCCATGTACCAGTGGAAGAGGCAACCGCTGCGGCAAGATCGGATTGCAACGAGATCGGTTGAAGAGTTCGACACGTTTATTGCGACAAGGCACTATGCTGGTGCTTTCTGCGTCAGAATATCTATACAAATCTACCTAGAAAAGAAAGATTTCGAATAGGCTGCGACGGTCCCGCTTGAGCTCTGCGACCGGATCAAAGCCGGACGTTGGAGGGAGGCTTCTTCTAGGACTCGAAGTCTAGACCTTCATCAGTGCCAACAGCTACCCCGAGTCAGATCTCATCCCTCCAGTTCATGATGATCTATAGTTGCCTTCTAAAATACCCTGACTACCTTATTAAATACACAGCCGAAGTCCTGCGATGACGGTAAATTATCGTCTTGTCACATATCACATATGTACAGAACAACTACTCAGCTTCTGGGGCGCTGGCTAATGCCCAATTGACAAATCAGAAGTTCAGCTGAGAATGCCGTAGCATGCAAGACGGCTTCACTTTAATGAAAGACGGGGCTGCGTGCCCTCCATCACAGCTGTAACTCCCTCACCGCTCGTCCGTCTCATTACGAATATCCAGTAGTTTGTTTCTCACCAGCATCGAGGAATCAACGCACACTCATTTTCCCGATTGAGCCCCCATGGAAGGCACTGGTCGTTGTTTTTCCACGCTCTGAAACCCTCGAACAACGGCAGCTTGCATGGCGCGGATGACATGATCCAAGGCAGGCAGCATCGTACGGATCAGGTCCGTTTCTTATCGTTGGGTTTCCATGACGGTTTTGCCAGGTCAGCAGTAAACACTGAAGTCCTTGAGGCCCAATGTGCCTCCAGTTAAATTTATCCGTGTCGAAATCATCCCAAATGACCGGGCGATGAGGCTCAAAATGCCTACCCAAGCCACCGACCTTACAGAATATGGCTACTATGCCCAACCCTGCTGCAGATTCCCATCAACCAGAGTGGCTGCCTAGAGGGACAGGTTCTCAACTTGCAGAATCGGCCATCGAGGCAGGGCGGATGTCTTATTCAGCCAAGTGCTTGATTGAACGAGAAGGTGGGCATAGCTGCATACCACCTGCATACTCGAGAAGAAACGGGGCAATCTGGGGTCGCCGAGGCATTCCGGGCGCAGGGATTGTAAGGCGCCCTACACCAACTATCCTATGCTTCAGGTCGCCCCTTGGCATGAACTGTGGTGATCACAGAAGTCCGTTTCGTGAATGCAAGTTCCGATTCAAAATGATTCGCACCTGGCCTAGGGCGTATGATGTGATAGGCGTGCATAATGCAGGTGTCCGTTTTGCCCCGGAAACGTGGCCCGTTACTCGATAAGCGCAACAGTCTTGTCCTGCTCAAAAGGGATCTAAATATAGTCTTCTACACCAACGTCCGGGGATTATAAGGCCAGAGTCGTCCGAACTATATCACAAGCAGGCCTGATCCTTTGTAGGTTACTCACTCGCCTCACCTCCACACTCCATGATCGTCACCGAACCACTATCCTCAGGTAGCGGTTCATGCTAGTCCAGACCTAGCTACAAGCCTCATCAGTGTAAACTATTTCAAAGCAAAGCAAATTGTTTGCAGATCGCATCATAAAGTTGTCTCAACCTTCTAAGCTTTCAGATCTACTGTCACGACTATAAAGCGGCTTCTGCCCTGCCACCGAAATGAATCATCGCGGGCCGTTCAATGACAACGCTTCCGTGTACTCAGATGACAGTTCCGTCAGCTCACGCAGTTCCGGGAGCTCGGGAAGCTCGGGGTACACCCGGACCATAGGCTCCGGAAGCTCCGTCAGTTCGACCTGGTCGTCCTCAGACTCGGTATCATTTGTCTACAGGCTAGACGATCCCCGGGGCTGGGGGTACGACGGCATCGCGGGTGCTGTGACACGGCATGTTGATAGGTGTGCCGATCCGAGGGTACGATTCGCTGCGCACCTCCTCAGCGGACCTTTCGCGCAGTCATCGCGGAAGAAGAAAAAGAAACACGGCTACGGCTCAAGTTCGAGGTCAAATAGGGGTCACGGGCAACAACCCAGGTCACCGGCCGCAGCTCCGCCGTTTCGGCAGCCGCTTCACGCCGATCCCCGGATGGGGGGCATGGGGGGCCCTCCACCGCCACCACCACCGCAGGCAGGACCTCCGCCCCAAGCCGGTTTTGAAAGCGGCTTCATTGATCTTAATGTGCCCCGAGGACCTCCTCCGCCGCGTCGACCAGTGGATCCTTTCTGGGCAAATCCGCAACCGGGTCATAGCCACGGGCCACCACCTCCCCCTTTGCAGGTGTTTGACTAGGACCGGATATAGGGTCATAGCGGTGGGGATGTTTCTGTTTGTGGAGGATTGTCGCTCCTTTCCTGGTATATCATCTGAGACTCTGAGGGATTATTATCTTTCCTGCTTTGGCGTTAGGCGTGGGTAGGGACTGAAAGTCGCAAAGGCTTTTTTGCGGAGTTTTGGCGTAAAGGTCCCAACGAAAAAGTTTCTTCGGCCGACACTTATTCGATTACATTTATGTTCTTAGCGATGTTAACAGTTGCGACATCCTGTGCCACTCGAATGGGCTTCTCTTTTAGCAGTGTCGCCCGTCCTGGGTGAAATGCCCCTCGAATCTTGCTCCTGAGTTAGGCCCCTGACCGGTTCACTTATCAACTTGAGACTGCACTCTGCCAATGCTAGAATTCGGGTAGTATGGGACGTCGTCCAACGATCTAGACTAAACAGCAAATCAGCAACTGTGTACGTCTCACTCGCATGACGTGATCACCTAGCATGTACCCGTAGAACCTGACAGGGGCAAATGCAACCCCGCATACGAAACGCTGCGGTTCACAACCGTCGGTTGTTAGGGTTACCTCTGGTCCAATGAATCGTCGACAAGCGTAAGACATTCTATGTCACATGAAGTTGCATCCAGGATGTTCAGTAAATGGTCCCTGTCTATGTGAGGCTGTGTTCACCGTGCTGCCCGTGGGCCTCCAGGCAGACCCACCAGTCCAAGGAGGAGAGGAGCTACTGCACTTGTTCAACCCCAGGGCGCATCAGAGTATGAATCTGACAGGCTCCCTCACCGAGATCAGGCATTCATCGATCATACCGAATGGAATGTGTAATCTTTCTTCTCTGTTATTCGGTGATGGATATGCAACGTGTTGTGCGTGCCGCGCGTTTCGGTATAATGCACGTGTTAAACCTACCAACGACGTAGACCAGTATCCGCATATTACCATACCTACCGTATGTACGTCTATAGGCAAAGATTTCTGCTCGGATGGAATGGCATCTCGTTTTCGGATCTCACGTCCCAGTAGACGTGTTTCCCCGAAACCTATTCACTTTATACTATGGCCAACAACGCAGTCGAACCGCGAAGAGTATTTCACTGTCCATCGAGTCACACGGACCAGGCGTCTGTTTTTGTGTGGAGCAACTAACCTATCCACTCCCCACTTGCCGTTGACAATGAAGTCGCAAATGCCGTTCGTACTCCTTCCCGTGTGGCTGACTGTCCGCGGCAATCCAGATTCTGTACTAAAGTCTATAATTGTGGCCTTTGCCTGAGTGCTGCCTGGCGCTGCTCGGCGCTGCCCGACGCTGTCAGCAATCACCACGGAGCTTGGCCCATCCCCGGGGCCAGTGACATGTTGGCGTCCACTGGCTGTACAGCTTGTGGATCATCGTCCTCCCCGTTCCTCAACGGCAAAAAGAGCACGCAGATCCATTTCGCCGGAGACTGTCTTAGTTAGACTGTCGGAGTTACCTTTCAGAACAATCGTGTCTGACTAAGTTTTGCTAGTAAAAGTATGATCATTACGGTGCTGCTGCACTGCCTGTCTAGCAATTTGCGACTTTTCTGGCTGAGGGAACAAAGTACAATGGCATGTCTACCGGTGTTGCCATGCCATCCCGAGCCGCCGAGAAGGCTCCCTCTCGTCTTCGGGTACATATATAAATCGTCACCTCCATCTCATGTGTATTCTGTTGGTTCACTGCACCTAATCCCTGTTTCATTGGTGGACCAGCAGATCTAGCCTCGCATTTCAGTAGCCAGGCATCTGCCCGGATAACAGACCCGCGCAAGCCCTCAACGGTGTAGCAAACAATCCTAGCCTCGGTTTGTCATACGCATACATATTCAGCCCAACTACAACGTTGGCTCATTCCCGACTTTTTATTTTGAGAACGGCTGGGAGCAGGATCTCATCGCTTTTCTTCCTGCTTTCCCGCCAGGTCGGTGCTACGGCGAACCCTATGGCGTCGTTGAGTTGTGAGAACGGCACGATGGCTTCGAATGGGTCTGATATTCCGCAGCTGCCTCAGTTGGCGCTATTAGACTTTTTCTTCCCCGGATTCTCAGTATTCGCCAATGCCGTCCAGAAATACCTTAAAGTCGATCTCAACATATACATCCCCTTGCTGCTCCTCGCTGGCATCCTCATGCTAGCCTGGAACTACGCCAGCCAGTATCTGTGGAGCCAGCTGGAGGCTCACTTCATGTCGGTCGTGGACATCCGAACTGATGATGAGATCTACAACATTTTAATGGCGTGGATTGCTCGCCAACGCTTTTCTCAGGGCGCACGACGCTTCGTTGTCAACACCAACCTTAACTCCAGGTCGTGGTATCTCTGGCGTTGGGATGAAGACGAGGAGGAGGAGGGTGAGGAGGATGGGCAGGCCCAAGGCGCAAGGAAGAAGAAGAAGGCGCTTTCCTATACCCCTTCCTTCGGAAGCCATTACTTCTTTTACCGAGGCCACCTCCTTCTCTTTCGGCGGACTGCCAATCGTGAACAGAACTCGTACATGCTCATCAGCGAGCGCGAGGAGATCTCCCTGTCATGTTTCGGCCGCAACCCCTGGATCCTAAAGGAGCTCCTCCACGAAGCACGGCAGCAGTATGTGGAAAAGGATGAGCAGAGGACCCTCATCTACCGCGGAACGAGCAAGCCCGGCTCACTCGAACCCACCTGGCAACGTTGCCTTGCGAGGACCACCCGGCCTTTCTCAACCGTCATCTTGAACGAGAAGACGAAGAAGGACCTGATCGATGACGTGACCGATTATTTATCCCCTTCGACGCAGCGATGGTACTCTAACAGGGGGATTCCGTACCGGCGCGGATACCTGTTACATGGCCCCCCTGGGACGGGAAAGAGCTCCCTAAGTCTAGCGCTGGCCGGCTTCTTCAAGATGCGGATTTACATCGTCAGCCTAAGCTCCGTTACCGCTAACGAGGAGAGCCTTTCCAGTCTTTTTGCCGAGTTGCCTCGACGGTGTGTCGTTCTCCTTGAAGACATCGACACGGCCGGACTTACCCACACGCGCGAGAACCCAGACCAGAACCAGGATCAGGCAACGGAAGATAGCTCCGACAACACCTCTCCTAGGCCGAACGCCGTAGGCGATCCCAACAAGAACAACACGAGTAACCCGCCCCAACCTACTGGACGGTTGTCTCTCTCTGGCCTACTCAATATCCTCGACGGCGTCGCTTCGCAAGAAGGCCGAGTGCTAATCATGACGACAAATCATTTAGAGAAGCTGGATAAAGCACTGATTCGGCCAGGCCGCGTGGACATGATCGTCAAGTTCGGCTTGGCGGATAAGGGGATGATCTCCGCCATCTTCCGAGCTATCTACGCGCATCTAGAGGGCGACGACGGTCCCGAGCCGGTTGAAAATCTCGAGCTTGACCCGGTTGTGCGAAAGGCCCGAGCGGAAGAGAAGGCAAAGAGGAGGGCGGCTGAGGACGCACGTGTGGAAACCCTCGCGGAGGAATTCGCGGCCAAGGTCCCCGCCCACGAGTTCAGTCCCGCCGAACTTCAGGGCTATCTCATGCGGCACAAGCGCGATGCCCACGCCGCCGTCGCCAACGTCGGGGAGTTCGTCGAGACAACCCGGAAAGACAGAAAAGCAAAGGAACTGAAGGAAGCCGAGGAGAAGCGCAAGGCCGAGGAGCAAAAGAAGGCCGCGGAGGCTAAGAAGGAGGAAGAAGCCAAGCAGAAGGCACAGGAAGAGAAGAAGCCCGAAGAGACTACAAGGGACGCCGATAACAAGGAAGTGGCGGCAGACGGAAATGCAGCAGAGAAAACGACTGCCGTCGAACCGTCCAACAACGGTATCGCAGTCGGAGATGACACAGTCAGCGCCAAGGCGACAACGGCGGAACCACTTACAACTTCCGAGAAGTTAGGGGTAGAGACCAAGGAGAATTCTGGAAAACACGACTCCGGCTACGCTACACCCACAAGTGGCGATCCGTGATATAAAGCTTATGAAAAGATATGGTATGTTGTAAGTTATAATAAGCATAGTTTGGCGTTCGGGTTGTGGCGGCAAATGATATCGGTAAAGCCAGGCTTTGAAGCGTGATATAAGCATTAAGAACTCGAGCCACCGTAATAGTCTGAGATGCGATCTTATTTGGACTCAAGTCAATTCAATACCAAGGATTTTGCTTATTTGTTGCCGAGGTCCTCTTGGGCGCCACCGTCTTGGAGGGCTGGAATTGTGTGTATTCTGTCCGTGCTGACATAGGCATCGCTTATCTCTTATTCAACTGCAGTTGCCGCATATGGGAAGTCCGAGTCGCGACGGAAGACATATTGAGTATGACACCGAACTACACGAGGCCAGCGTCGGACAAGGAACTGTAGGCATTGTGAACATGCGCTACACACTTGAGCCTAGGAGTACAATTGTAGATTTCGTATAGATTCATCATCATTGGTCTTGTTGCCATGCCAGCGTGATACGCGGTGACTTAACCGCCAATAAATGGGTGACGTTCCTACGTATTGGCGATATCAGGCTTGGGTAACTAACGGCGAGATAGGGGTCTAAGATAGGAACTCTGGTATTGCCGGGTCGGGGATTGCCTATCTAGGTAATTACTCAATTAGTTACTAGGCAGCTCCCGGAACGCCGACACGTGAAGGAAATTCGGTAAACATCACAAGCTCTGTGGTAAAATTTTGAAAGTGCCAACTTGGCGTGTTAATGTACTGTAGCAAGACGGATTGGTGCTGTGAGGTGGAATATAAGGTTTCTGATGTAAGAGTCTAAAGGTCGATTAAGTGTTACTTATAAAACCGGACATTACTGGATTATGTTTAGCTAAAGTCATGTTAGGGTGAAAAGGACACCCTTTAGCTACCTACTGTCAAGGTGCACACTGTAGTGGAATATACCGAGAAGTGTCCCTTCTTCCCCCTTTTCTTTCCCCCTTCTTAACTTGCATAATATGAATTGCATGTACCTTAGTCGCGTTGGCAACAACTGGAAAAGGGAGAAGAACTGTGTCAAATCACCGTCTTTTCCATAACTACCTACCACCTACGTATTACTCATTCTTACTCCCCGCGCCTCTCATATCGTCTACTACCTAAAGCACTTACTATGTAAGCATTAATAAAAGTCGGTAACGCTAGGTGCATATGTGATATAGGAACCGATGTATATACACGTAATGGCTTATCTCAGCTACCTCAGGCCCCCCTGGCTCGGTCTTTAATTTTTTTAAAGTTATTCAAAGTACTATTCCTTAGCCTGAAATATTAACCAATTAAATCTCCTATCTCGGTAACAAGCTAGCAAGGCCTGAGTTATGCAAGGTCAGTGCTATTCGGGTATCTAGCTATATACATACATACAAAGCTGATCCATCTCACGGAATACGTACACAATTGATTTTGCACAAACGCGATCGGAGTCAAGGCCTGAGGTATAGTTATATAAAAATTGTCTCATTTAATATTTCCTTAATAAAATTACTAACTTTTCTTTATTTATATAATTAAATTAAGTCCGATAACTAAAACGCTTTATATACTCGCTAAATATAAGCTAATATATATATAATAATTTTTTAGATTTTTTTTAATAGATGGAAATTGCAGCTAATATGGCTAAGTTCAAGACTAGGAAATGGGCAACCGCAACGCCCTCATGGCTGCAACAGCACAACCACCGGTCGCATTATTATGCACCGGGCTTCTCTAGTATATTTAGTATGGAGAAGCCCGTCCAGCAATTTTTGGGCCGTACAGGCTATGGTTGTTGGGTCGCAGCCATGAGAAGGTTAGGGTCAGCTAAGTTCGGAACGCTCTTATGATTATAACGTAACAACTACAACCCGTGCGGATAAAAGAATTAATTGCTAGACGGGCTTCTCTTATACTAAATTACCCTTGGAAGGCCTATGACGAAATAACGCATGCGATAGTTAAGTTATTGCAGCTATAAGGGCGTTACGGTTAAAAGTAAGTAATAAACGAAATTTTTTATTTTATTCTTTAATATCTTAATTAAATTAGCCTAATTCGAGAAATTTTATATATTTTTAAAGACTCTTTTTATTATTTTATATATAAGTATTCTTATTATTATTTTAAAATTAATTTTATATCGGAGTTATATAAGAGCACTTTAATTAAGGCCATAAAATTCGCAACTTACTATCAGGCCCTAGTTTTACGAAAGCGTGTTGTAGGTCTTTTTCTAATGGGATTTGCTATTTGTGCTGTATCCCCCTTGCTATTCGTGCTGTGTCCCACTTTTAACAGTTGCTTACAGCCGTTATAGATCTGTTACTTGTCAGCTCCCAGTTGTAATTATAATTATTAGTTATAATTATTTTCTTTAATTATAACCTTTTATAATAGTTATAATAACTTTGTTGTAATAATAACGCGTTATTTCGGCCATAACGGTTATTCCGAATCCTAAAGAAAACGGCGCGTACGGCCGTGACGTTTCGGATCTCCGGGTAGAACTGGTTGGAAACTGACAGCTATGCCAGGTATATATCAGCTGGAATGTGGGGCACACAGCACGAATAGCAAGGGGGATACAGCACAAATAGCAAATCTCTTTCTAATTTGGTTAGCGGGATACTTGAAGCTACAGCTGCGCCGCACGGCCAGCCGTTCCGCAAAAGTAGGGCCTGATTTTAGTGAGGTAAGTGACGGCTCGACACTAACGGCTTTCTATAGGTCGCGGCTTATCCCAGAAAGGCCGTGTTTCGATAAGCCATGGATCTCAGGGACCAGGGAGCCAGGCATAGGGCTAAAGCTATAGTACCATACAGATAAGTTTAATATGTACATCCCACTAGAGTAGTGATAAGTTGACTACAGGGACGATAACTAGCAGGTCGTAGATATAATAATTGTCACACTTTACTGTTACACATTTAAACCTTACCAGAATGATATTAATAAATAAATGATTTTATATTTGCCGACTTCTAAATATACTTTCCCCAATGGGTTAATAAATAAGCGAGTTAATAATATTAATAATCTTTTAAGCGGTTTGGTTGATTATTTACAAACTGTACAAAATTGTTGCGTCGGAATAAGTTGCGTTTGCGTGTTGTTACCATCGCCCCGGGTTCTCACTGATAACAGAGGTCAAAAACTTACTCTGCTGTTACATACCTCTTGTAGAATAGAGATCAAACCACCCAGAACAGAACAGTTTTCTCCCTCGCCTTTTGTATGCGGTTATTTGGTGCACGTAGAGCCCTCTATTTCGTACGATAAGGAAAATTATAGAGGGGCAACCAGCGTAGTAGCAACTTCGAACCCAAGCGTCTGCCCAGGGCCCCAGCAAACACAGGTGAGTTGTACCTACATAACGCCCCTGACCTGGCGTGCTCACCAGAAATTGCCCCTCTACCCCCTCTAACCATCCCTCTCCCCCCCTTCGTCCACACTTACACGGTACCTTGTATGCATGGACAAAAAAAGATGCATGGGTACTGGACCCCGAGTGTGCAGGTCCGAGTTTTGCGATTGCGGCGCTTGCAACATCTAAGCACCTTGAAGGAATTGATCCCCACTCCCCTTCTTCCCCCTCCAAGGCCCCCCTATCAGTCCTCCTCTACTTTCTGTACATTTTGCAACTACCCGTATACGACTGTACTTAAGCTAGCATGGGACATGGGCTGCTTGCCTCTTTTAAACCTTAGCCGTTGTAACTATCTGCGGGTGCCTGTGGGCTTTGCCCTTTGGGGATATTGGCGGTGAAAGTAAGTTGAATAAATTGAACCCCTTCCCTTCGTTCTGCTCCCCATCCATACCACTCATTCCCTCCACGACTACCAACCACCACTACGACTGCCTGCTACTATTGCTGGTAGCATTCCTAGCCTTCTCCTTGATACCCAGAGCATTCCCTCCCTCCCCCACTCACTCACTCTCTCAGTGCTTTCCAGTCGCGGCCTTCGAGTAGTCGTCTGGTTTGGTACTAATCTATCATGGCTGCTCGTCCTCAGAATATTGGCATTAAGGCCATTGAAATTTACTTCCCCAGCCAGGTACGTTGCCAATTCCCAAAGAGTCGAGTCCGACCTGCCTGGTAAGCTAACACTTCCGTCCGACCTGCAGTATGTTGAGCAATCAGAGCTTGAGAAGTTCGACGGCGTCAGCGCCGGAAAATACACAATTGGCCTCGGCCAGACCAAGATGACCTTTTGCGACGACCGAGAAGGTCAGTTACCCCTTTTCCAGCTTCCGGCTATTCTTCCACCTTGTAGAAGTCCATCGGCTGACTAGAAATCCGGCATGCACCTACAGACATCTACTCGTTCGCTTTGACCGCCGTGTCCAGGCTCCTGAAGAACTATAATATCGATACGAACTCGATTGGCCGCCTCGAGGTCGGTACCGAGACTATCCTCGACAAGTCTAAGTCCGTCAAGACGGTCCTGATGCAGCTGTTCGGAAACAACACCAGCATCGAGGGTGTTGACACTGTTAACGCCTGCTATGGTGGCACCAACGCTTTCTTCAACACGGTCAACTGGGTCGAGTCGAGTGCCTGGGACGGGAGAGACGCCATTGTCGTTGCTGGAGATATTGCTCTCTACGCCAAGGGCAATGCTAGACCCACTGGCGGTGCCGGCTGTGTCGCCATGTTGGTTGGCCCGGACGCCCCTATAGTTGTCGAGCCTGGTTTGCGTGGAACATACATGCAGCATGCCTACGATTTCTACAAGCCCGATCTTACCAGCGAATACCCCGTTGTCGACGGTAAATTCTCGCTGACCTGCTACACCGAAGCCCTCGATGCTACCTACCGTGAATATAACAAGCGCGAGGCCAAGCTGCAGGGCAGGAACGGCCACACCAACGGCAACGGTGCTGATGCCTCTGGGATCTCTCTTGACCGGTTTGACTACATTGCCTTCCACGCTCCCACTTGCAAGCTTGTTCAGAAGTGTTATGCCCGTCTCCTCTACCACGACTACCTCGCGGACCCCGACAACGCGGCCTTTGCCGAGGTCCCTGGCGAAGTCCGCGACATGGACTACAAGACGTCACTGACTGACAAGGTCATTGAGAAGACCTTCATGGCCTTAACTAAGAAGCGTTTCAGCGAACGCGTCTCGCCAGCCCTCCAGGTTGCCACTCTGTGCGGTAACATGTACTGCGCCAGCCTCTGGGGTGGTTTGGCCAGCTTGATTTCCCACGTCGATAGCACCACTCTGCAGGGCAAGAGAATTGGCCTCTTCAGCTACGGCTCTGGTCTCGCCGCTAGTTTCATGTCGGTGCGCGTCATCGGCAGTACCGAGCAGATCTCTAAGGTTCTGGATATCCCTAACAGACTGGCTGCTCGACGGGCAGTCTCCCCAGAGACATATGAAGCCGTGAGTTACTATCTGTCAACATCCCAGCCTTCCCGGTTAATCCAAACTAACCTCCATTTTAGTTCTGTGATATGCGCCACAATGCCCATCTGCAAAAGAACTTCCAGCCCAAGGGTGACGTGTCGACCATTGCGAGCGGCACCTACTACCTCGAAAACGTGGACGACATGTACAAGCGATCTTACTCTATCAAGGCATGATTTATGACAGGGAGTCGCGGAATCCGATCTTGGTTGTAGCATAGACCGGCATTTCTTGTATGCATCGCTGTTACTAAAGCGTTAGCTCACTCGGGTATCTTTGCACTTTAACTCACCATTAGCTAGGGAAAGACCTATACAGTGGGGGACGACGATTGTGGAACAAGATGTCCACTAACATGGCCGGGCGCTTAGATTGCCCGGCTTGTATATACCAGGGGCCCTTTTTGTCTTGTACATGCAGAGAGGGAGATTCTAATGAATAGAGATCTAACAAGCTAGCCGCTGAAGACTCCTTTTGCCCCTAGTGACTTGTGGATGGCCATTGATGTCTGCTAACGTTAAATGACAGGCAGCCATTATGCCGATTGCCAATGTTTATGGTTCATCTGGAAGCCCGTCGACTGATGACAAAAGTTGTCACTTTCAGCGACAATGTTAATATAGACTTTGGCTTGCATGGGTCTGTGATGTAGACTTCATTAAATTACATGACCTTGCAAATCTTAAGGTACTCTCTACCTCAACCGCAAGCTCACGAAGCCTACCACTGTTGACTAGAATAGTTGCCTGGTGATTCTTGGTGAAGAAGGAACGATAACGAGGCATAGTATCTGCGCTGGTTATTTACAGCATGGTGGTGAGGACCAAGTAACCAGTCACCCCTGATCACCTATTGTCAACTAATATAGGCGGCTGAATAGGGTATGGAGGGCAACGAGTCTATAGCAGCCCTTAATCTCAAGCATCTTGAATTCGTAAACTGAGTTTTGACCTTAGACGATGACAACACGTCCCCAAAGCAGAAGCGACGCGTTTTCTGGCATATTGTTCTAGCAAAACCCTGTAAACAACCTCACACCTCTCTTCATATCATACTACCTTCCAGCCTTTGCCGACAAGATCTCGCCGTCCCCATTCCTCAAACGCGTAAGAAAGCCGATCGACATCTTCACATCCATTCTATAGTGCACCGTACAAGGAATCCTCTTCCTGCCATTCGCCCTTTTGTTCTGCGACCCGTTTACCCTCATTCCTCTTCTTAATGCCCACATTTTTTTGACTCATATATCTAACTGCCTTCGATAGTGAATTCTATCTTGCTTTCTCTCCCTCTTCCTTGTCTTCTTCTCACAGTGGACGACCAGGGCAAACCGACAAGAGGAATAGTTGAAGCTGTAAGGAAGCGTCGCGTCGCCTGCAATATACCCCTCCCTTCTTCCCAATAGGCCTGCACCGATCGTTACATAACCCATGAACAACGTCGGCAGAGCCAAAGGCCGCTGCAGAGTCCTCGGCTGCAGCACCACGGAGCCCCTCGGGACGGCCAAGCGTCACTGTGGCATCTGCCACTTCGACCTGGACGTCACGAAACACTTTACATATCATCACCCGGCCTCGGGCATCCGGCGCAACAACTTCCTCATATGTTATGGATGCCACCGACGCGCGTGTGAGGAGTACGACGGATACACGGTCGTTCCTGTGACCTATGGTGGAGTAGATAAAGGGGGCCGTCGCTCCAACGAGAACGAGGATACCGAGGTAGTTGTGCCCGAGGCGACAGTTAATGGAGGAGACATTTTCGACGCTGAATACGACTTGTATGATGGCGGTGGAGATGGCCCTGCAAGAAGAGATGACAGAGCACATGGTGCTGCGCTACCCCTGCAGGCGGACGTGTCGGCGCAAGAGCATGAACAAGACGTCGACTTTGCCCTTTTACATACAGGGTCCATGGACAATTCCTCCACCGCTCCGCAGGGCGATGGATGGTCCATCTTCGGAAGCGGAGGGTGGGCTGCCATTAAAGCCACTGCCGACCGATTTCGTGACGCTGGCCCCTATTCGCCAGGGTTAATATACGGACCAATCGCCAAGCTCGACACCG
Source organism: Monosporascus sp. CRB-8-3 (assembly GCA_004155055.1). NCBI lineage: Eukaryota > Fungi > Ascomycota > Sordariomycetes > Xylariales > Monosporascus > Monosporascus sp. CRB-8-3. The sequence continues at coordinate 1,707 of QJNZ01001133.1, read as the reverse complement.
AACCTTCCGCCTCGGCACCCCTTCCTTCGCCGATACGCAACACAGCTTTTAGCGGATCCCCGAGCGGATCCCCCGCCACGAGAGACTTAAGCGGCACAAGATACGGAAAGACGGTTCTTGGTACCGGTTTGGAGGAGAGACGGTTGGACCCCCTCGCACCCTCCTTTCCCTCTTGGGAACACCATGGAGTTGGTACTGGCTTGCCCAACCGCTTCTATGGTTTTCGTGGTAACTCGAGAGGCCACACAAGAGGCGACGGCTCAGATGAGAACGTAGGGTCCGCACTTGGCAACAATGTAGGGGGAGGGCCGGAGTGCGGTTGGCATCACTTGTATCCTCCGTCCTTGCAGACGTCCTTGTGGCCGTCCCGGCACCGTTCCTATCCGTATTATCGAACTGTGGGCGAGACGCATGCCGCTGAGGCAGCAGCTATGTCTCGCTACGACAACGAGGATCGTCCTGTGTATACGGAGGAGGCGTGGCTCAATCTGGCGATAATCGCCGATCTCAACAACGGCATGCGGGACAGCGACCGGGAAGGCTGTGAGTTGCTCGCAATTGATGAGCAGGGTAGGGTTGAGGAGGAGCTGGGGGAACAGGTGCACAGCCAGTCCCTACAGGGTTCTTTATCCACGCCTTCGACGTCTGGAGCTCTCTTCCCCACGTCTGCATCTCACGGGGGTGTTTTGGCAACGGCTGAGGGTGGCCAGGACGACCAAGGCTCTCGTGCAAACCAGACGGCCGCATCGGAGCGTGGAAACAAACCAAACAATGGCGGCGCACAATTGTTTCCGTAAAACGACAAAAAAACCAAGTAAGAGACCGCGAAGGACGAGCAGAGCGAGGGTGTTAAAGATAATAATCAGCATACGTCTACCTCGCCCAAGGGACCCCGGACACTCCCGGAAGCAACATAACCGAAGGACTCTTTTGTCCCAGGTCACTAAAGAATTAATGGCGTTAGGCTGGTACACACTGGCCGGTTAGGGACCGCATACGACAATCATCGATTGTGCTTGGAGGACCCTTGGAAAGAATCGAGAAGACAACCACAGCAATACTGGAAAAGGCACTGAGGGCCGTGTGTGCTGTATGCTTAGAGCACTAGCGACTTGCCTTGTGAGAATTAGGGATGTATGGCTGCTGTGGCAGTAAACGGATGTGGATTCATAGATGTTAGATACGAATTGCGGTGTCTATAGTCATGACGCTTACACACCATTGTGCAACAGTGTTACAGGACAAGTAATGGTTTCGAGGAGAAATAAAGGGTTACTATATTCCAATATGTACTTCTGGATTCCTGGGAAAGCATATTGAGTTGGAGGAGCACTTGCGCACGGCATGTACAGTAAAGCCTTGGGGAGACACCTGACGGTTCATATGATAAGCGATGCTAGAGACAAGCATGAACAACTAGTCCCACCAAGAAACCTGCTATAATCTGGTGATGTGGATCGGAACCGACCAAAAGGAGACCAGCTTCAGCTACCTTGAACATGTGCTCTCCGTTGGCGACGGTTTTCGGTAGGTCTACAGCCGTGGTCTGACCCATTCTCTCGTCTTCGTCTCTAATCTGTGACTCTTTAGAGTTGACGTAAAACCAGACATTGCTATAACGGTACCAACTAGGTGGCGACGGGTTGGGGAGTGTCAAGTACGATCATCCTCAGCATAGGAAACCTTCCTAGTCCTCGTGGTACACTA
>QJNZ01001132.1:0-24644 GCA_004155055.1 Monosporascus sp. CRB-8-3 | reverse complement strand
ATGCACACCCGTAGATTTAGGTGGATTTACGTCAAGCGGAGAGTGAAGCGTAAAATAAAGCTATTCTTCACCTTGCTAGGGCTTATACTCCCATTTCGAATCAGAGTGTCCCCGCCCTACTTAGCTTTTAAATTACATACCTTTTTTTATATGGGCCCTTTTATAACGTGTATAACCTTTCGATAGCAATATAATTATAATACGTTAAAGCTGTTTTAATAAATAATTTGTATGATATACGATATTTCGAAACGGTTGAAACGTTAATTAGCTTTAATCCGAAAATTAAATATGATAAACGTACGATTATATAATATCGAGCATAATATAAAGTAATTAGGCGATTTTTTATAAACGGCGTTAATTATTATTATAAAAAAATTTTAAGGTTATTTTTTTAAGCGTTTAATATAAGTGATATATATCGTTACGTATTATTTTATTACACGTTATTTTAGTTAATTAACGTTAGTTATATAAAAGTTGATAAAAAAGTTAATTTATAAACCTGATTTATATTTTAACGGAGTATAATAATTTTTTATCGATTATTGCGATATATACGTAGTTATTTTTATCATTTTAGAATATTTAAAAATTATCGATGGGGGTAATAAAAAGGTAAAAATTAAAGTTATGTAAACGGATTTGGGGTAACGGATATAGTATTTTTATGCCGTTATTAAATATTTTTCTAATATGTTTATTTTCGTAAGTAAATCAGATATTAATAAACGTAATATTAGCAGTTATTATAGTTAGATATTTAAAAGTTTTATTCTTTTTATACGGCAGGTTTTAAAACGAAGCCGTCGTTTTAATATATTGCCGGCGATCACGGTTAATAGGTTGTTAAATACTTTTATATATTAAAGGTTTATTAATTGCGAAGGTTTTATTTTATAGTTAAAGGAAAAGGTATTACCGTTAATAAACCCGTTTTTTAGGTTATGTTCCGTATTAATAATAGATAACGTTAATTTTTATTATTCGGACGAGATATATTCGATATATACGGAAGTTAAGGTAAAGTTGTAATATTTCCTTTTATATTTATTTAATTTTCACTTTATTAAAACGTTTTTTAATAATTTTAAAACTTATATCCCTTATTATGTTAATTATACGTTTAACTATTTTTTTAACGATAAGTTATTCGGGTTATTCCTTATAAAATATTACGAACGGGTTAAGTAATAGAAGTAAGAAATTAAAAGTTATTTTAAAAATACGCGGGTAAGCTGGGATTTAATCGATTAATATATATATGATAAGATAATCTCGTATTAAATATTTCTTTTTTTTAGTCTTTTTTCTTTAGGTAATATTAGTTTAAGGTATTAGTTATACCGTTTATCTAATTTTTATTTTATTTTAACTCCCCGATATTCTAAGGCGGTAACGACGGCGAATTTCGGATAATTATTTCGTTACGTATATAAGCGTTAAAAAAAGGTTAACGGTTTAAGGGATTTATAGGAAAGTTAAATTATTAGTAAGATATTAATATATAAGTGATTTTATATATATTATTAATAAAAAATATTAGCTAAAATTAAGCATTTTTTATGTTATAGTATTATTACTTAGAAATTTACTAGTTTCGTTATTAAAATTTAAGGTTTTAAAATATATACGAAATAGTGAAAAAGAATATTTAATTTTAGTTATTATTTTTGCGGAATAATTTACTTAATTATAAATAAAATAATATCTTAAAGTTTTAGAAAAGGTTTTCGAATTTAAGCATATTTCGTATATATAAATTAACGTATAATTTAAAAGGGTTAAAAACTTTTTATTTAATTTTTCGGGATACAAATTATTTGTTAAAAAAATAATATATTTGTTAAAAAGTAATATTAATATTTCGTAAGGCGTTATATAAAATGTTTAATTCTTTTTTGACGTTATTGTTATAAACTATTACGAATTTTTTGTATACGTTTCGAAGTAATTTTTCGGTATTTATATTTTCGGGGATAAAATGTAAAGAATTATAAATAAAAAGGTGGAAAAAGTTATTATACGTTTGTATTAAAAAGGGTAATATAAAAAGTAATTATTATTAATCGTTATATTCGTTTACCGTAACTGTCGGATTTAAAAGATTTTAAAAAGTTTCGATACTTAGTTAATTTTATTACGTAATATATTTCGTTAAAGGTTATTATTTATTAACTTAAAATTTATTAATTATTATATTTAAATTTTTTTCCCCGAAATAATTATGTATAATATTCGTATTATTATTATTGTTAGTATTTTAACGTTTTAAAAGCTTAGTTTTAGGAACTTTTAAAGATTTATTTATTTTATATTATTTTTTAACGTTTTCGAATTTTACGTCCGTTACGTTTTTTTTTCGTAAAGCTCGTTATATAACCCGGTAAAAAGCGTTTTATATATAATATTAAATCGGTTAATATCGTTATATTAACGTACGAATTAGCGGGGTATTATATTATCATAACGAATACCGTTTTTAATATAATATCTTTGGGAATTAACGCCTTTATAATTAAAGTCATTTTTACCTTTTTTATATTTAAGCGTATTTAATAAAGCTTTACGGATTTTAACGTTTTTATTAAATTCGGTTTATATACCGGTTGCAGGTAAGTCAAACACCCGGTCCACGCACCAGCCCCTTCGCGCCCTACCGAATTTTCGAGACACCCTAAGCACTGACCCCTTCTTCAACTATATATATTTCCATCAAACATCGTCTCCTTGGAAAACAGAACATATCTTTTTAATCCTCAGATTCAGGCGATTTTAACGATATGGGTCTCGTTGCTTAATTACGTATTTTAAAGGCAATTAACGACGTCGCAAATAAGAGGTTTATTCAAACTGTTTCCAAGTTACACCAGGTTGAACGTACTTATTTTCGTTACAGAATTAAAGGCTTACGGATTCGGGAGGAATATAACCAGGACCGTCAAAAAATACCTAAGGTTCTGGAAAACTATTTAGCTAAATGGATCGTAATTCAGGGCCAGCTTAAGTACGTTCCTCCCTATGCTCGATTTCGTACGTACGCGTAATGCTTTTTTATTAAATCTAGCAGCTTCGAACGCTTAGGAAGGAAATAAATAACGCGATTTTTTTAACGCTATTATAAAGTTAAAACCCTTAAAGGTCGGGTTATCGATTATCGACGCTTGAACGGGGTTACCGAGGTAATTTGTAAGGTATTATTCAATCGCTTAATCCTACCGGAGGTACGGAAGATATATTCCCGGAATAAATATAACGCCAACGAGTTCGGGGTAATAAAAGGCATAGAAAAAAACTCTTTTGTATTTAATAAAGCTTTTAAGAAATTCATCCTATTAAAAGATGCTTTCAAACGTACGTAAATATCGGTTATAACTTGCATTAACGCAAACGGGCGCGTTTTTCCTCCGTTAATTATATTCAGCGGTATCAACGTATAACAATAATAATTTCCCGATACGGAGGACCAACCATATGAAAACTGGTATTTTACGACGTTTTTAAATGGCTAGATTAACACCGATATTAGGTTAAAATGGTTGTAAAAGGTATTTATCCCTTATACGAAGCCTGCTAACCCCCGGAAATAAAGGCTTTTTATCATTAACGGTTATAACAGCTATATAACTGAAAAATTCATGTAAACCTGCTTAATTAACAGGATTTACATTGTTTTTTTGCTTTCACATTTATCGTACGTATAGTAACCGCTTGATATAAGTATCTTTTCCATCTTAAAACGAAGGTTCCGTTATTAGTTCCGGGAACGCTATTACGGAAGGGCTTCGGAGGTAACAGATAAGACGGATTTTTTATGGGCGCTCGGCAAAGCTTAGAAAAAGGTCATAAACGTCTTACGATATATCAAAAAAAGTTTCGAAATTTCGGGAATGTAACTTATTAATCGGGACAGGGCTTTAAAAAACCTATATATAAAAAAAAGTAACGGTACGGGAAATGCACCGGTCGCCAAGTTGTTTGCCATCTTATAACAGCCCGATTTTCTCGAGCTAATCGCTTCAATAAACCTTAATACACCTAAATTTTTAAAGGATTTAAAGATCCTTAAGAAAACCTTAATTAAGGTCGACCCGGCCTTCGGGAAACCTACCGTTCGGTTCCTTTTCCGTAAAGTAAACAAAGCACTTAACCTTTTTAACTGCGAATTAACCGCTTTCGAACATTACAACAACTAATTAACTTTAGCCTTTAAAAAGGTACGCCCGAAAAAGCTTAGGAAGGTGGAAACCGATCCTAATTAAAAGTTTGTGCGGTTGAAAAACGTTAAGGAAGTAAAGGCAGGGCTAAAGGGTAACGCGTAAGGACCCTCCTCTATCATTCCGCAAAATGAAGCCCAAGATAAAAAAGAAGAGGAAAGCAAATATAATACTGATAATTCTAATTATATAATGGTGCGATTACGATAAAACCCGAAGTAGGTTGCTTAAGTGGTTGCTGAGATATTGATTTTTGAAGTATATAGATGGTTTGGCGATAGCCGCAAATTTAGGGTGGAGCGTAAAAGGGCTGGTACGTGGACCGGGTGTTTGACTTATAGATAGGTATTTTGTAATAAGTTTTTAATTTGTTATAAGGAGGTCCCGAAAAGGGTTTTTAAGAGTTATAAGTATAAGTATTTTTATAACGTTACGGTTTCGGGAAATCCTAATAAAAGAATTATCGTTAATACGGGCTAATTATTATAAAATATAGTTATCCCGAAACGACAAACGTTAACGGTATATAAAGAAAGTTTTTTTAATTTAGTAGGTTATTACTAAGTTTAAAAATAAGGTCGGGCTAAGGTTAGGTTTTTTTAATCGAAGGTTAAAGTTATAAATAAAATTTAATTTTTTTTTATTACGTTTTATAATGTTATTAATAATTTTAATAAGTTTATTAATATCGAAAAGATTATATAGTAGTGTCGGCAATTAGTGCTTTTAGGTGCCCACGGCTGGTACGTCTAGGCCATAGATGCTGCTTAGGACAGCCTTTGTCCAGAAATTATTTTTTATATAGCTAAACGTATATATAAAGGCGATTACTCCTAAATTTTTTCAGTTTTTCTTAAAATAATTATACGTATTTTATTAAAATCTTATATTTGATTATTATAATTATTAATATAATAATATCTTTTGGTTAATTAGTAACCGTAATATGTTAAACGGAATAATTATTTACAGGTTAAGTTAATAAGAAAGGCATAAGATTTAAAAAGGAGTTATTTAATTAATTTAAAAAAAAATAGGCCGTTAATAATGATAAGCGAATAATAGGAACGTGTTTTAAGGTAATTTCTTGCAATTAAATAAAGTAATTTATCCGATAAAGGTTTCGTCTTTATACGGGATAAAAAATATATAAATAATAATTTATTTTCTTTTTTTTTTGATTAAAAAGATTTTTAAAACGAAAAATTCTATAGTAAAGGGGAAAAATAAAAGTTTACGATAGATGTAGCGGTAGGAAAAAAATTTGTTTTAAAATTTCTATGGAAGAAATTATATTATTTTAGTAACGATAATTAAGAAACCGATATAAGATTTTTATATAAAAATAATAGCTTTAAATAAAATTAAACAAATTTTATACGTTTTTAGGTATTAATTTAAATAAGATTAAGAAGGACGTTAAAGTACGAAAATATAAATATAAATCGGTTAAAAATAAAATTGAAGATTTAAAGTTTTAATAAAAAAAATAATATAATAAAACGAATAAATAATATCGTGGAATAATTGTTAGATATACTTTAGTTCGAGGGCGTATTTTAATAAAAATTGTTTTAATTAAAGGTAACGTAAAATTCGCAAAATGTAAGTATTTGTAGAAGTACTTTATAAAATATTTAAAGAACGGGAAATTTATAGAAAGTTTTTATTGCCGTTAAAAACGATATAGAAAAAATTAACTTTTTAAAAAAAGGCGAAACGTAGTTAAAAAGGTGGTCTATTAAGAAGCTTGATTTTACGAAAAGGGAGAAAAGCGAAGAAAAAGAAAAGAAGTTACGTAAAAAAGAAAATGTGGTATATAGGGACCTCGGCGATTCGGATAGGTCATTTTTAAACTTATCTAAAAGTTTTAAAAAGCAAAAAAGCTATCGTAATAGTTTTTTTTAATATTTTTAGTAGTTTTTTAAGTTTTAATAATTTAGATAATTTTAACGAATTAGGCGTTTATTTGAAGGAAAAAAAAAGGATTTTAAAAAATTTAATAATAATACAAAATTACGTTAAAAACATTTTAATTTTTTACTGGATAAGCAAAATTATTTAGCAGGCTGAGCTAATTAAAAACTTTAAAGTAATATTTTAATTTTTACCTTTAAAAAGATTGATTATAAAAACGGAATAAAGTTAAAATAGTTTAATTAATTACGTTTCGTAAAGGCTATTACTAAAACGTATAAGAAAACGCTTTTAAAACTAATTACAGGTATTAAAAAAAGAACGAAAATATTAAGGACCTTTAGGAAAACTTACGCAATAATAGGTAAAATTAGGCAAAAATCCATTTAGAAAAAGTTTAGTAAAATTATATACAATAAAGGAAACCCTATATAGTTTAGTACGAAATTTTAAAAGCTATTATAAAAGGTTAAAAGCTATAATATAAAGCTCGGATTAAAAAAATAAATTATTATATTTTTTACTGTTATAAAAAATCGCGTTAATAATTAGTACAAAATAATTTAATTAATGCTTAAACAAACCAATTACTCCTTCTAGCAGCTGATTAACGACTTTAACAGCAAATTTTATAACCGTATTAATAAAAAAAAGAACGGGAAATCCTATAACGTCTAAAGAGGTAAGGGAAAGAGTAATAACAATAACAGCAATTTCCGAAATAACAGGCCCGTATAAAACAAAAACGGAAAACCACTTTGCTTTAACTATGGCAAATACGGATATTTAGTAAAGGATTACCTTAAGCCGTAAAAGGAGAAAAATAGTAAAGGAAAAAAAAGAAGATGTGGTTAACGTTAAGGTAATAATGGATAAAATAATCAAAGTAATAATTTTCGTAACGTTTATAACGGCAACAAAAATAAAAAACAATTTATTTTTAACGGATTAAAGAATTTGTACCGATTAAACGGAAAAACCTTTAGCGTTTACGTTAAAAAATAACAGCTAGAGGACTTTATGTAATGGTACAATAAGATAATTTAAAAAGCAGCTTAGAAAATTCCAGTAGCTAAACGTTTTAAAACCCGGGAAGCTTTAAGAAATAAATATATTAAAGCTTAAGTAATTAATTGTTTAAAGCTATAAAAAAATAAACGCCTTAAAGGAATTATTATGGGGAGCATTATGCTCCTATACATTTATTTCTCTTACGGGAATAACTTAGATAAGTTATTTTAAAACTTAGAAGCGAACGTTAATATTACAAATAATATCAGCGACTTTAAAAAAAATATTATAATAAATATTAAATTTAGGGGAATTTAAATTATAACGGATAAAGGATCCATAATTACTACTTTTATTAATATCGTTAAGTAACTTTTAAAAAGGTATAATAAAAAAAATGAAATTATAATTAAATGTACGTTATATATTAATAATTTTCTATTAAAAATATTTTCCAGGGACATATTTTATAAAAAAAGAAATTATTTAAATCGTAACGTTTTAATAAACCTTAATAAAATTTAGTTATTAATAATTAACGTTTTTCAAAAAGGATTTTTCCTATAGCTTTACGGAAAACCGGAACTTATTATTAAGGCCCTGAACCTAATAAACAATAAAAATTATTAATAAGGATACGTACTAAGAGAGGTATCCGGTAAGGAAAACGGCGATAACCTAATAAATAACTTAAAACGCATATTTTCGAACGCTTTTAAAAACGGAAAAGTTTTAATAACGGATAAAATTATGAAAAAAATCATCCTTTAGTACCGCCGCCTTTACTACCCCAGTACCGAACAATTAATATAAACCATTAAAAAGTTTATAAAGATAAATTTAAACTTTAACGATATAAAAAATATTTTTTATACGGCGTATAACGAAAAAAAAATACGGAAAATATTATTTATAAACTTTTAAAAGTAAAGGAAATATATAAAAGAAATTATTTAATACGACGTAAAATTAATTAAAACTATTAATATCGAAAATAAAAATTATTTTAGTTTTATTATAAACGATTTATTACGTTATAAAAAGTATTATTTATTTAAAAATAAGGATAAGGTTTAATAAAACTTATGCATATATATTACGTAAATTATAAAACGTTTAAAAACGATATTACCGGACGAAAAAGATAAATGTAAAAAAATATAAATTTTACGTTTTAACGGTGGTAGGGAATTTGGTATAATAATAATTAAAAACTTCTACGTTATAGAAAATATCGAATTAATAATTTTTAACGTATATAATTAATATTAAAACGGAATTACAAAACAAGAAATATACTTTTTACAAAATAAAACGCGTATAACCTCCGTATAAATAAAAATTTATATATATTTTTAAAATTTCGTAATAAAGGTAATAACGTATATTATTAATAAGATAAATTAGTTTACGGTAAAGGACGTAATATTAATCGAATACTTTAAAAATATATTTAAACCGAATAAATTATACAAACCTAATAACGGTTATTTCCGAATTTTTAGTAACAGGTAGATAATTTTAATTAATAAGAATTATCGGATTAAATTAAAGAAATTGATAACCCGTAAAGCAAAAAAAATGCTGTTAAATTATTAAGGGATATATAATTATAAGGTATAATTATTAAAAGGCGGTAGGTTACTTATAACACCGTATGTTATTATTTACGAAAACTTAGAAAAATTAGGTAAACCCCTTAGCTTTAAAAATATTATCCGATTATTTTTACAACCTATATAAAAGCGTTTAAAACACCGTTAAAAATAAGGCGTAAAAATAAAAAATAAGAACGATAACGTCATTTCAAAAAAGAATACGGACCAAAAAACCAAATAGGTTAAACACAAAAAAGGACGCCCGAAAAAAACTATCTCTAAGTTATATACCTTAAAGGTTTTAAATAAACCCTTAAAATTAATTTAAAAGCTAAAGTTAATTTTAACCCAAAAAGGCGAAAACGAAGGTAACTTATATACCTTTTATTTTAACCTATTAATATTAAATAACGATAAAAACTATCTTAGTAAGTTTGGAGACGCCGATCAGGGTATCCGGAATGCTTACGAATATAAACAAATAATTAATATATTAAATATTAATATTTATAAGTTGTTCATTATTATAAATAACGGCCCGATTTTAAAAAAAGTTATAAAAAGCTTAGAACGAAAGATATAGTTTAAAGTTATTTTTATAAAGATTAAAAAAAAACCTCTTACGCGGAATTTTTAAATTTACGCTTTTTAGTAAGGTTACCTAAGGGTATTTTATTAATATTAAATAGGTGTTAAAAAAAAAGTATACGTTTATAAAAAAGTTAGATAAATATAAGGTATATATTTTTCTCCTTAGAAAAGACGTAACCGTAGAACCAAATTAAACAAATAAATAAATTATATTATCGGTTGCTAAACTTTACCAAACCCTAACCTTACAAGCGTTTTACTCCAAGGTGATTTTAAACTACCTAATTATGCCCCTATCGACGACCATTTTTAACGGAATTCTAAACGGTTTTCGTAATCCGGAACAGCCGGACAAACTATCGCTCGTAATTTTCCATCTTATATCTATCTAAAAGTTAAACTTCGACGTTTTTAAGCTCGTTATCGCTATTTTCTAATTTTGCTAATAATTCTTTTATAAGCCGGATATTTTTTAATATAAATTTACGTAAAAACCGATTATTTCCGTTATTTTAAATTAAATTATATCCGAAAATTAAAAGTAAAACCTAATTTTTTTCGGATAAGTTATTAATATCGACGGGAATATCGATATATTTTATTCGGCCGATTATTTTATTTAAATCGGATAACTTAATTAAAACCGTTTCCGTCGAAATTTCGGAAATACGGAATACTAGGATTTTATATTCGGACTTAGCCGGTATATTTTAGTTATTTTAATTAATAAAGGTTTGAAAAGCTTTAAGATTAATCGAAATTAAAAAAGTTATAAAACTGGCAAAGGGTTGCAAAGTTATCTTATACGGACTTAAGATTTACCGCGAAAAGCTTAACATCTCCTAAGTTATTATCTAAGATTCCCCTTATTAAACTAGCTAAAGGGCATAAGGTTTATCAGGGTCGAATTTTGTCGGCATTACGTAAATAAATTTTCCAAACCAATATTAATTGAGAAATTACGTACTTACGGAAACCTAACAATCGGCTTCGGAATAAGGCTTTTTGTAACCGAGGTATAATTTATCGTTACCGTAAAAACTATTAATAATTACCGTATTCGAAAATATTAGGTAAAATATTTATCGTATTAATTATTAGTATAATTATTTTATATCTTTGGCTTAGCCTGGATAATACGGCTTAAACCTAACGACCTTGTATAAGGTATATATTTATATAAAAGGATTTATATAACAAAAAAAAATTAATTATAACAAAACAATAGTAAATACCGTAAAGGTAATACATTAAAAGATCTTAATAACGTTAACCGTTTTTCTAAGATAATATATATTTTAAATAAACTTTATTACTACGTATTTAAACGGTAAATTAAAGGAAAATATTTATATAAAACAATTTCCGATATTAAAGGAATATTTTAATACGTATTTAAAGAATAAAAAAATATATGGGTTCTTTTTTAAAAAGGTTATTAAATTAATAAACCTATTATACGGTTTAAAGCAGGCCGGAACTATTTAACAGAAGAAAATAAAAAAAATATTTGCAAAATAAGGTTTCCGTCCGTTAATTTCGGACGACGTAATATATTATAATCCTAAGACAAAAACCGTTATCGGTTTATACGTAGATAATTTCCTGTTTTTCGGCCTTAACAGGTAACGTTTTAAGAATATTATTAAAAGAATTATTAAGGGCGTCCTACTTAAGAATTTAGGTAATACGGACTAGTACTTAGGTATACGAATTATCCGTTCCTTACTAACCGGAAATATTAGGCTAAATTAATAATAATATATTGAAAAATTATTAAAATTAATTGGTTTAAATAAGATAAAAAAAAACTTACATTATTCGTTAAGGATTATTTAGAATACGTTATAAGATATAACGGCGTAACTGGCAAAAAAAAAAAAAACATTTAAATATATAAACTTAATAAAGAAATTCAACTTTTCGAATTATATTAACAAATTAAATATAATATTTATAATATTAACTTAGACAAGGTTTATAAGCAACCCGTTACTTAAATATTAGAAATATATCAAAAGATTGCCGAAATATCTAAACGGTACATTAAATATATCTCTTCGATACCGGAAATTATAAAAAAATTATTTATATTATAAGTATCATAATTTAAAGTTATTTAAAATAATAATTATAAATTTTGCAAATAATTATAAATTAACAAAATTTACGATAAGTTATATATTTTTTATAGCTGGAACGTTTATTTTATAGATTTCGAAATTATCAAGTGTTATTACTAAATATATTACGGAAGTAAAATACGTAGAAGCAGGAATAGTAGTTATAAAGGCAGCTAGAATTAGAAATTTCTTAATAGAACTAAGGCTTATACCTAAAGGTTTATTCTTATCTTAAAGGATAATATAGGTACGTTTAAATAAGTAAAAAAGATATAGATAATACGAAAAAAACGTTATATTTATATTGAATATTATTACGTACGTTAAGAAATTTAAAAAGGAAACATTAGTTTTTAATATATAGAAAATAAAGATAATCCTGCTGACGGATTTATAATGTCATTTGACAAAGTAGATTTCGCATGATTTATAATTAATTTAAAATTTGAAAAAATATAAAAAAAGTTAGAAGATATTTAAGATTTAGTTAAAATAACTGGCAAAGGAATAATTCCGCTAGATTTCCTTTATACGGGAGGAAAGGCGTTCCCCCGTTAAAACCCGTTTTTCGTTATTAAAAGTAACAACCGTGATATTTTTTTTACGATTATCCGAAAATATTTGTTTATTTATTAGTTTTAAGGCTTTAATTTTTTTTAAAATTACTTGTTTATATATAATTATAACTTTTTATGTTAATTTTTATTTAAGAGCGTTAATATCCTATATATAGCTTATAATTAGTTAATATCCCTTATTAACCGGAAAGAAATTTTTATTTAATAACCTTTCATAAAAAGGGATTTAAAAAGTAGTAATTTTAATTACTTATTAGTGTTGCCGTTAAAAAATGGAACCGATTTTTAAAGTTATAAAACTTTTAACGTAATAGGCTAATATATATAAAACGTTTTTCCATATTAACGCTTAATCTGGTTCGAAATGTTTCGGAAAAAGTAGGCCCCGTATTCCGAGACGGTTGCGAAAAAACGGTAAAGCGAAAAAGCCGGTTTTTTGATATAACGGTTAATTACGTAACCTTATTTTAGACGAGAATAACGGAGATAAAGGTTTAAATTTTATACAGATTAAAGATTTTAATAGATTTTTTTAAAGTTTTAAATTTGATTTTTAGAAAAATTACGTGGATAAGGTTATCTGATATAAGAAGGCGTATCGGCAATTAATGCTTTTAGGTGCCCGCGGCTGGTGCATTTAAGCCGTAAATACTGTTTAAAATAGCCTTTGTTTAGGAATTATCTTTTATATAGTTAAACGTATATATAAAGGCGATTACCCTTAGATTTTTTTAGATTTTTTTAGAATAACTATGTGCATTTTACCAGAATCCTGTATTTAATTACTATAACTGCTAATAGGTAGTATTTTAAAGAGTTATAATATAATTTCGTAATTAAGTTTACGGTATTACGTAAGTTTTTTAATTTAATTAAACTTATATTAAAAGTTATATTTCTATTTATTTTATAATATTTTATTAATATAATCGATAACGTATTAATTAATAGAATTAAGTAAATTCTTATTAAATAGTATCGTATAATAGTTATTAATATATTATTTAAGTTGGCTTAATGGCTTAGTAGTTGCGAGCCTAGGTGTCTTTTTTAATTGCAACAGGCTTAGGCATCCTGTTACGGTTAGGCGTAAAAGATAATTGGTTTAAATCCAGCTTAGGCCGCCGTTCCTTTAGGTAATGCCAGCCTAAAGGAGCTAAATTATGGGGTTTCGGTTCCGCTACCGTGTCGGCGACAATTAAAGGGTGGCTGGGAACCAGTCACGATTGGGGGCGTTAGGAACCAATCAATTAATCGGGTGTATCTTATCGTCAGTTACCGTATCACATAACCCGCATTACGTTTTTCCGGCCCTTGGCCAAGAAGGGACGGTTTTTAGGGGGTGCTCCCCGGTCGCGTTTATGCCAAACCAATTGTGCATGTACTTAGTAAGTGGATCAGCTGTATGCTGTATGTTGTATATATGTATATAGCTAGATACCCCGAATAGCACTTGATCTTGCCTATTATTTAAGTTATTATAATTTAATAATTTAAAAAACGTTTTATATTTTATTAAGTTATTTTTTCGGGGGTTTTCCGTTAATAATATTTTTAATAATATTAAAACATTACGTACGTATATTTAATGATTTCGGTTAAAGTTTTTCGGCCGAAATATTTTTTAAAATGGTTTCGTTATCGAAAAGTTTATTTTAAATAATTTATTTTCGGAAAACCTATTTAAAATAATTTCGTTTTCGGAAAATTCGTTATAAATAGTTTTATTTTCGGAAAATTTATTTTCCGTAATTTTAAAAATAATTTCCATATTCTCTTTTATATCCGGAATATATTTAATTTCGGATCTTTTAAGGTTTTTAATTTTAATAATAATTATTTTTTACCTACTCTTTTAATTATTTTTCGAAAAGGTAGTTAATTACTTATTAATAACCGCTTTATAAATATTATTATCCCGGGTATAAAAAAAGTACTTAAGTTTTTTTCCATAACGTTAATTATTTTCGTAAACGGCTTATAAATCTATTTCCGAATTATTATAAAATTAACCCGGGAAAATATTTAGAAATTTTCGTTTATAATTTTGTCGATTCGAATTAATTTGAAAAAAAAGAGCGTACGGTAAAATAAGTTAAAAGGGATTCGGTTAAATTAACTTAGTCTTCATAATATAAAATGTAAAATAAAAGTTAACGTAATTAAAATATTATTAATAATAAAATAACGTATAAAAAATAATTACGAGAATTTCGTTTTTTATTATTTTGGCAGTTATATTATTATTATTAAAAGGTTATATACGTTATAAAGGGTCTTATATAAAAAAAGGTGTATAATTTAAAAGCTAAGTAGGGTAGTATAAGACCCTGACATTATACACTAAAGCATATATGGCTAAAGGAAAGGAATTTATTAGGTTAACCTGTAAAAGGTCCTAGCTAGAAAGTGAGGGTAGCGAACCCTCCATAAATACATATAAAAACAGTTACAGCTAAGAGGATACTGTACCCGTGTGATATAAATCAGCCCTCTAATTAGCTAAATCTAAGGTTTAGCTGTTTTATCGATTTCAACTAGATCTAATATACCCTTCCAGCTGTTAGGAACTAATAGCTAAAGCTTTTACGATACTGATTAGTTACTTAAAAAGGAAATATAATGGTGGTTAGTAACAGAAATACGTAAAAGGAAAAAAAGGGGATCTAAGCAGCTCGAGTAATTTCCCTAGGGAAGTTATTCGAGATACCCCAGCTTTTAATTGGATTCGAATTTATGTTTTCAGGTATTAGGACCTGACGTTATATTACTAGATTACAGAAGCTTTCCTTATTAACTTTACCTTTACGGTCGTTTAAGGATAAAGATAGAAAATATAACAGAACTGAATATTTAAAAGGAAAACGGGGGTAACAGCCTTTAGTTGCTAGGTAATAGCAGGGATAAAACAATATTTTCTTACGCTTTTTTAAGCCTTAAAATGAGGTTTTAAAGGTTAAATAACTAAACGAATTTCTGATATTATTATAGACTAAATAGTTTAATAAATTTATCCGTTATTATCGCTTTAATTAGCGTTTATTTAATCCTGATTTTCCTTATAACGTAAACTTTTCGAAATTAGTAATTATAAATATTAACGTATTTTAGTTTCGTAATTAAGCGTATTATTTTTTCGGTAATTAACTATATCGTTTATTTGTTATTTACTTAAATAATTAGCTTTTTATTTAACTTTAAACCGAGAATTTTAAAAAGTTTCTATATAAAAAGGGCTTTCTTAACGATTTGCGATAGGGTTAATAGCTTGGCCTTTATGTTTAAGGTAGTAACTGTATTCTGCTTATTCGCTTGCTATACGATAAGTTCTCCGAAAAGTGATATTACGAAGCCTTTGAAGTTTTTACAGTTAAAATTATCCGTAAAAAATATATTATTTGCATATAATAATAATCGTACGTTAAAGCCCTTATTGCCACCGTATTATATAACGAAATAATGCGTATAATAACTATAAAGTAAGGCCTTATTAATAGCGTTAAGATAAATAAGACCTGGGTTTTTGCTATATCGTAATAGGTAAAAAATAGCTTTTGCTACATCCGGGCGAATATTGATCGTTTGATATAGTAAGCTGCCGATTTTTTCGAAATATAGCTTTTTCGACGTTGTAAACGTTTTATTTATATATTCCTTAAGTTCCTTTTATCTGGGAACCTTAAAGTAACGTTTTTCGAACTTTAAAAATTCGAATTGCGAATATATTTTCTCTTAATAATCGTCTTATACCAGTTACGGCTTTTTAACTGAGCGGTTACGCAAAATACGTATCTTTAAGAACTATTGTATTTCCTTAAGATTATTAATATAAAAACGTTATTTTAGTTTCGTAAGGATTTTTTTCGTACGTACTGTATTTTAAATCCTATATATTATAATTATATTGTTAACGTAAAAAAATAATATTAACTAATTATTAATTATAACGTATAGATCGTCCGGAACGGGTTTTAAATTTAAATCTTTTATATTTAAAGATAGGTTCTGTTATTATAAAACGGTAATCGCCTTAAGCCGTATAAGACTTTTAGGAACTTTAGGTAATAGCCCGGACGTATAAATCCTTATGAGAAGTGTACGTATACCAGCTCGTCGATTACGTTATACAAAAACGCGTTAATAACGTTAAGCTAACGGAGCTTAAGGTTAACTTGGGTTATTATAGTTATTAATATGTAAAAAAACCTTTTTGCTAATATAGAAACGTATGCGTTAAGGTTCTTACGGGATTAAAGGTTACCTTAAATAATAACTTTAATCTTAAATTTCTAAAATATTCCGTATTTATTAAATTTATAAATAAATATTTATATTAACGTACTATATAAGCTCGCGAGCCGTTTTTTGGTACCTTATAATAACTAATCCAAATAACTTAATTATAATACATCTATTTAATTTAAATCGATCGTATTCTTTGTCGCCGACCGTATATATAGCTTTTTATTAAATATACGTATTATATAAGATTTGTTACGGATGTAAATTATTATTCCCCTTGTGCTAATCCGTATACGACCGATAACTTATAACAGTTATTAATAACAATTCTTTACCATTACCTTTCTGCCGGTTAAAAAAAACTTGTTTATTATATATAATAAATATTTTTATAAATTAGAATTCTTTATTTTAATATATAAGGTCGAATTATTACTTCGATAAGTCCTATAATACCGCGATACGCGTTCTAACGCGCCCTATAATAAGCTTTACAGCTTTACCCCGTAACTTTATAATACGCATTTTAACGCGTTTTTTAGCCGACGTATTTTACAAATATTTTTTACGTATTAAAGCCGTATTAAAAGCGTTTACGTATACGGATTAGGAATTCGGTCGGTAATTGTTTTTTTATCGGTTGATTTTAATATTTTCGAAATAAAGGTAATATTAACCTGGACGCGTTTGGGATTAATTGGTCGTATACGGATTAATAAAAGGGGAATAGTAATATACGTCCGCAATAAACCTTATATAATACGTGCATTTGGTAAAAAGCTATATATACGGTCGGCGACAAAGAATACGGTCGATTTGAATTAAATGGATATGTTATGGTTAAGTTATTTAGATTAGTTGTTATAAGGTGCTAAAAAACGGTTTGCGAGCTTGTGTAGCTTGTAAGCTTATGTAATACGTTAATGGAAAAATAACGTTAAACCTTATGTTATTAATCGCGTTTTAAAATATAATAACTTTAATTAATTATTTTACCCGATATATCTAATTTTATTCCCGTTTTATAGCTGCTTTTTAGTTTTCTGCGTACTTGTACTATATAGCTTTAGGCCAGTTTTTAGGCGGGAAAAAAAGATATCCCGATAAAGACGGTTTAATTTAATTGTTACCGAAAATATAACGTTAAACGCGGTAAAATATATATTGCGTTTTTCGAATTTTAACTTATAATTCGTATTAACCGAAAATAACTTTTTCTTTTTTCCGTTTCGCGTTCCGGAATTAGAGATAACTATTTAATCTAGGAAATTTAATTCGGTACGGCGTTACCGTAACAAAAAGAGACCCGATAATATAATTTAAGCTTTATCCGACGTTAACGTATAAGATTGTTAATAATATAAATCTTCGAAATTTGGAATAACTTCGGGTATAAGTAAATAAAGCTATATAACCTTACACTTCGAATTATCCGTTTTATCAGAGATATATTCGGGATTTTCTTTAAGGTTATTACTAACCGCCGAATTAAAGAAATCTTCGTTTAAATATAAATTATAGGCTTTATTAGTTTCCACCCCTTTAATTTTTTTATAAAGCTTTTTAATTAAGATAATCCGTAACTATTACGATTATATCATATATAAGTTCGTTTTCGGAAACGTTCTACGTTGCCGTATATCTCATCCTTTAGTAATACCTATATTTAAGGAATTACTGCTAAAAATAACTTTCGAAGTCCTTAAAAAAGTTAATCCTTTAGGCGGGATAAAGATATTATCGATTTAATCGTTTAATTCCGCGATTTCGAACGATAATTTTTATTATTCGCCATAAAACAGTTTCGTCTCGTTAAAGGTAACGTTTTTAATTATAATAACTCGTTATTACGAAAAAATCCATACCCGATATACGTTATTAATTACGTATCCGATAAAATAACCGATATACGCCTTAGGATCTATTTTCTTTAAACGTTCCGCTTCTCGACGGGCTACTTCCGTAAGTATATAAGTTTTTAATCCGAAAAAAATGACGTTCGAAACGTTCGCTTTTAAACCTTTTTCGGGAATAAATATTTTATCCCTTTTAGTTATTCATTTATTAAAAACTTAAATAGGTATCTTTCAGCTTAAAGCTTTAATAGGTATACGATTTATAATATATATAAATACTTTAATAATTTTAAGTTACAAATTAAAAAAAAAGTTAGTGCTAATAATTAAATAACGTATTTTTATAATAATTACGCCCTTAGCGCGTTTTTAAATGCCTACGGGCTTTTTGGTATATAAAAGTAAAGCCTTATAGGAAATCCCTATATTTATAAACTATTTTCGGAACTTTTTTCGGAAAAAAATCTCGCCGTTAAATACAATCGTTTTAACCTTAATAGAGAACTGTTTTTTTAAAAAATGCAACTGCGTTTATTAAAATAATAAAAATGTATTTTTTCTTTTTTAAAGTATAACTAATTCTAATTTTAATAATAAGGCAAGTAATAATTAGCGTTTTTATACGGCCGTTAAAAACGTCCCTAAATTTTCGCTCCGGTAACTGTTTATATTATCGTTTTAAAGGCTTTCGAATTTAAGTAAATTAATTTTCGGTATTATAACGTAGCATTTCCCTTTAAAGGTTTTAAAAAAAGACAAAAGTCGTTTCCGTAAAACTTTTTCTAAATAATTAACTTCGACGGAAAAAACTTTTAAACTAAAGGTTCTATATCGATATTTTTATTTTCGTTTTCGAAAACGATTTCCTTTTTAAGGTCGTTTTCGTTTTCCGGGATAATAGCTTCGGATTTTATAGTTATTGCAAAAGTTATTAAAGTAATAATATCAATATGGTTATTTTCGGCCGTAACCTTAATATAATAAATAACGGGTTAACGTTTAATTCAGTTAAATTTTGCGATTCGCGTTTTTAACGCCTTATAATATATAACGTTAATCTCGTAATTCTAATAAATCCCAGCTTGTTAAAAAAACCTGTACGAAGTTAAGTTAATATATATCTTAAAGATATATAAGCATATTTTTAAAAAATAGGTATTAAACCTTTTTTCCGGGATAATAAGCGAAATCCTTCATATACCTTCGTTTAAAATATCGAGATATTTTCCTCCGGTTAAAATTTTCCTCTTACCTTAAGAAAGTTTATATTTATAAAGTTAACTTTATGATTTCCTACGTAAAAATCCGAATAAATATTTAAAAATGTAAACTTTTTCAAATTATATCCGGTAATAACGTTATTAACTTATAAATTTATAAGGAATCCTGCTATAAAAAGCGTTCAAGTAAATTAAGGAGCTTATAACTTCTTTTTTTTTATGTACGCTTAATAATTACTTTTTATTAAAGGGTAACTTTCGAAATACGTTTATTAACCTTTTTCCTAATCTTAGGGTTTTCGGTTCACCTATCGGATCGAATTTTTTTATTAATATAAGGATATTTTTTAAAACGATATAACTTTTTATAAAAACATTTCGGCGTAAAACGGTTATTGCCGTTACCGTTTCCGTTATTCCGGTTATTATTTTGGTTATTATTCGAAACGTTTTAAAAAAATCCCGTTTGTTTAAAGATTTTTCCGTTAAAAGTAATATTAAACGCTTTCCGTAACATCTATTCGACAATAACCCTTTATACCTTCCGGAATTTTATATAGCTTCAAAATCGTTTTACGAATTTCTATACGGGCGGTAATTTAAAAGGATCTTTACCCTTCAATATAGCTTTTTTTATCATAACTATCTAGGTAACAAAAAAGTCTGGTAAAAAAGCGTTTACAACCTGTAAAAAATCGAAACAATCGTAATAACCCGTAACAGCTAGGATCTAAAACTCCTCGGCTTTAATATACGCTTTCTAATAACTAAAAAACCATATATCTATCTAGATTCTGTTAATCTTTAACGCTTCCTTATATCGAATGTCGATTTCGTAAATCCGAACGTTATTATTAAATTTAAACTCGTTTTTTAAAGTAATTAACCTTTTTCGAAACGTAACCTTTTTCCAGTATACCTAATAATAATTAAGGTAAATAAATTAATTAAAAAACGAATTAATTTCGGTAAACGCTTTTTTTTAAGCAATATAAAAAATCTGCTTTTTATTATGCGATTTTAAAGCCTTTTTATACTTTAAATAATTAGCCGTATTAAAAGTTAATTTATTAATCGTTTTACTTTAAAAATGCTAAGGCTTAAAGAAAACCGATATTAGTAATAAAAGTAGCACTTAGGTTACGTTAAGATTAATATATATCTATAACAAGCCAGCCTTCGTAGTAACGTAAAATTCGAAGGTGTTATATTCCTTAAAGGTCCCCTTTTTAAGAAAATACCTTGGGGTCTACCTTGAAAAGTGGTTATCAAGGTTTATTAAGAAGGAAAAAATTATAGTTTTAAACGTAATGCAGGAAAAATAAATAAGCTAAGGCTAATAAATAACCGCTTAACAAAGGAAGTCCTTAATAAATAATAGCAGTAAGTTACAAAGTTATTATAAAAACGATAACGAAGTTACGTATAACCTTAAAAAACGACGTATATAACGTATGTATTAAAACATAATTAAAAAAAGGGCGGACCGGGTTTATAACTATAAGACCTTGATATTACATACTGAAATATATACGGCTGAAAGAAAGGAATTTATCAGGTTAACCTGTAAAAGGTCCTAGCTAGAAAGTAAGGGTAACGAACCCTTCTTAAATACATACAAAAACAGTTACAGTTGAAAGGATACTGTACCCGTGATGCATAAATCAGCCCCCTGATCAGCTGAATCTAAGGTTCAGCTGTTTCATCGACTTCAGCTGGATCTGACAGGCGGGAACACTCTGATTCGAAATGGGAGTATAGTTAGTAAATATCGGAACCAGAGGTGAACGTCTGCTCGCCCTTACTCTGACCCTCTGAACACACATCGTCGGCACTAGCAAGCTACCATGATCCTACGATTTGCACCTCGTTGTCGCTTCCAGCCCCGGATGGTTCCGGTGGGATTAACAGCGTATCTAGCCACTTCGTCTGCAGAATCCCAGCGTGATATTACGACCGGAGGACTTGAAAGATGCTAATAATCCTAGGATTTAAACTAGCCCATATAAGTTCCGGCATCCATCTACCGCCTTAGGCCCGCTCGAGCCATGTAAGTATGTTGAAGATGCAATTAGATTGGGTTGGTATGCTCGCTAGGACAGGCGGTTGCAATCGAGTATTCCTGTGTTGTTTCGATTTATATTTATATCTTTACATTTTAACTGTTAGCAGATGTGGTGATTT
Organism: Monosporascus sp. CRB-8-3; assembly: GCA_004155055.1. Taxonomy (NCBI): domain Eukaryota; kingdom Fungi; phylum Ascomycota; class Sordariomycetes; order Xylariales; genus Monosporascus; species Monosporascus sp. CRB-8-3. The sequence continues at coordinate 3,104 of QJNZ01001132.1, read as the reverse complement.
ATTATTAGAGCGTTAAAAGGATTCAAAGGGCTTTGATTTATAGCCTTAGAATTATAAGGATAGAGAAGCTATAGTTATAACCAGCTGCTTTCCCCCTCTGTTAGAAACAAGTAATTTAGGATACGATTTTAAGTTGTAAAATGCAATATAATTGCTGATATAGTGGTATTTTTTTAGTCTTGTCATTTAGTAAAATTTATGTTTTAATTTATTTATTTTCTATTATATTTAACGTATTATTTTAAAACGGTACATTTAACGTAAGAGCGTTTAAAAGCTGATTTATCGGAATAAATCGTTTCGGGTTAAAAGAGAAAAGGGTTTGTATACGTAATAGCCGTAATCGATTAAAAACTATAGGCTCCTCGATACGGTAACGTTCGAAAGGACTTAAAAAACTCTGAAAAAATTAAGATAATGTTTAAAAAAGTAATAACGTTTAAACACACCGTAAATTAATCGAAAAGGTTTAACGTAGAATAATTAATAAAAGTATTTACTAACTTATTAAATTAGAGTAATATTATATAGATAATATATAGAGCTTTAAATTAAAAAGATTTTAATTTTAAATTTAACGAAATAAATCGGATTATAATAATAATAATAATAATTAAAATATATAAAAATTATTTTTTAAATAATTATAATAGGGATTAAATATAATAATAGTAATTTATTATAATATATTGATATTAATTAATTAAATTAAATATAATTAGATTTACATAAAAAGTAAAAATAATTAAGATATTAAATTATTTATAGAAAGTAAAAAGATATTGTTAAAAAAGAAATTTCTAAAGTAAATTTTAATTTATTAAATTTAATAGTTTAATTAAAAATTAAAACGGCGATATATAAAGAGGCCGAATAAAACAAATATTGTATTATTATTAAATTATAACGACAAATTAAATATATAATTTTTTTAAAATTTCGAAAAAAAGATTTAAACAAAAGTTATTTATAATACGAAGTAAGGGTAATAAAATAAGTTTTTATAAAATAAAAAAAAAGCCTAATAGTTTAATGGTCGCGAGCCTGGGTGTCTTTTTTAATTGCGATAGGCTTAGATATCTTATTGCAATCAATCGCAAAAGATAGCTGGTTTAAATCCAGCTTGGGCCACCGTTCCTTTAGGTGGCGCCAGCTTAAAGGAGCTAATTAATTAGAGCTTCGGCCCCGTTATCGTATCGGTAATAATTAAAGGGTTAAAGGCTTTAGGAACTAACTAATTAATCGTATACCTTATCGTTAGTTGCCGTATTATATAACCCGTATTACGTTTTTTTATCCGGCTTATTAAAAGGTACGGTTTTTTCGGAGGTGTTTTCCGGTCTCGTTATATAATCCTTTATATACGTACATAATAAATAGATCAGCTTTTTATATATAGCTAGCTAGATACCTTAATAGCATTTTACCTTATATAAAATAAAAAGAATTAATAATTTTACTTTAATTATAATAAATACGGTTATATAAGGAAGAAATATTCGAAAAGGAAAAAGAATAACTTAAATAAACCGTTAAAGTAATGTGTAAAATATAAGGTTTACTTTATTTAAAAATGATTAAAAATATATATAAAACGGATAAAAAGATTTTTAAATAGATTTTTAAAAGCGTTAATAAGATTAAAAAAAGGTTAAATAGCTTTATAGTAATTAAAAAATAATAATAACATATTAGTAAATATGGCAATATATGTCGGCAGATAGGGTGATTTATTGTTGGAAGGTTGAAAGGATTGAAAGGGCTTTGATTTGTGGCCCTAGGATTGCAAGGACAAAAGAGCAGAAGCTATATCTAGCTGCTCTCCCCCCCAGTTGGAAAGAACCAGGACACATCAGAAACCACAGCCTCAAGAATGCAACACAATTGCCCACATGGTAGCATCTTCTGGTTCCGTCTCTTGGGAAAATTGACAACCTGATCCACCCATTTTGTGTTGTATTCGAGGTACCGCTCGCTCCGGTACAGAAGGCTAGGACGGCAGGCTCGGCGTGAGGGCGCTTAGAAGCAGATCTGTCGAAGAGAACCGGCTCGGCCTTAGAGAAGAAGGCTTTGAAGCTCCCTTAATCGCTTCGGTTTGAGACTGAAGCGTCTGCATACGCAGGGCCGTTGTCGATTAGAAGCAGAGGCTCGTCGACGCGGTGACATCCGAGAGGATTCGAGAAGGAGATTCTCGAGAGAAAGAACCACAGAAAGAACCCCAGAAAGGACCAGAGAGAGCCAAGATGGCAACTGGAAAAGCAACAGCGTCTGGAAAAGACGTGGGTCAGCCGGAGGGCTTTGACATGGAACAAATGATGAAGGTGTTCGCCAAGCTGTCGAGCGAAAGCGAGGGCAACGCCGGGAAGAAGAAGGATACGCACCTGGATTGGACGGACCTTGACTTCAAGCTTAGCGAGGAAAATCGGCTGCGAGGCAGTGACAACTGGGAGATGTGGAAGACGGCTGTCTGGGTAGCCCTGATGGCGGTTGGGTACCGTGACGGTGATTCGGCGAAGCTTAGCCATATTGATGAAGCCAAATTGGCCGCCGCGGTTGTTGCGCCAACGTCAAAGAAGCCCCCATGGCAGTCATCACTGGACTCACAAAGGGCCGAATGAGAGGAATGCTTCGTCAGCACCCAACCATGACGGTAAATCAGGTGTATGACGACTTTGTTGCCGAATTTCGAGGGAAGGATTCGAAGAAAGGAAGCGGCAACAGCCACAACGCGAAGCAGAACCGACGGGACAAGCCCGCATGGAACAAGGAAGGCCAGCCACTTTGCTTCATCTGTGGTGAATACGGACACATGGCGAAGGATTGCCCGAAACGGAGGAATGATAGCTCAGACGAACGGTCGAAGCGTGGTGCAGAATGCGAGGCTAGCTTCATCCCGGAGGGACTGCAGGACTTGTACAGGACGGATGGAAAGACTTTTTGATGGCTTCTAGGGCGACGGCGAGGTCTGGATGGCTTCATGGCAACCCTAGGGCCATGAGGGCGTGTCGGCAGATAGGGTGATTTATTGTTGGAAGGTTGAAAGGATTGAAAGGGCTTTGATTTGTGGCCCTAGGATTGCAAGGACAAAAGAGCAGAAGCTATAT
>QJNZ01001131.1:0-24658 GCA_004155055.1 Monosporascus sp. CRB-8-3 | reverse complement strand
AAACCCCAAAAAAAAAAAAAAAAAAAAAAAAGAATAGGTGTGAATACTACACTTACGTTCTCCTTGATGTGCTTGAAGTCCGTCGTCTCCCGGAAGCCCTTGACGTTCCAGTACAGGTTCTTCATCCACTCGTGAACGACGGGGTAGTCGCTGCGAATCATGCCCACTGTTACGCTTGAAGTCAGTAGTTGTTCCCTTTAGGAAGTACGCGATCGCTCTATAGATGGAATCTGACGTTCGGGGTTTCTTGGACCAGTCCCCGGAATCCCCCATCAATGAATTCTGCGCCCCTCGTGTGACCACTACGCAATACTGGGATGGGAATGAATCAACTTTCAAAACCGCTCACAGTTGACCTTGAAGTGCTGCACGTAGACGACATCGAAGCGGATGGCCGTGGGGTACGCCAAGATGTCGAGCTCCGTGAGCGTCGGGCCGAGGATGTACGGCCCGTCGTTCCGGTGGATCAGTTGCTCGAGGTGGTTGAGCGCCGCGAAGACGGGGACGACGTTGCGGTCGTACGTCTCCTGGTCCTCGGCGAAGCCGGCCCTGTAGACGCCCGAGTTGAAGTCGCGCTGCAGCCAGGGGCTGACGGCGTCGACGGCGGCGCGCAGCGGCTCCGGGTAGAGGGTGAGGGCGCGCGGGGGGCCGAGGCCCGCCGGCTGCAGGCCGTCGAACGCCGTCTGCATCCAGCGCATCATCTCCAGGCTCTCGCTGCAGACGATGGTGTCGCCGCGCGTGTCGTACAGCAACGGGACGGTGTAGCGCCCCGCGTAGTGCGGGTCGGCGCGGAAGTAGACCTCGTGCAGGAAGCGCGAGCCGAACACGCGGTCCGGGGTCGCGCCGGGGTACTCGTCCTCCGACGCGGGGAACCGCCAGCCCTCGTCCCCCTTGGGGTACGGCTTCACCACCGAGATCCTGATTACGTCGTCCAGGCCCTTGAGCGCGCGCACCAGGTTCACGCGGTGCGCGAACGGGCAGAACAGCCCGATGTACAGGTGGTACCGCCCCGCCTCGGGCGGGAACCGCGCGCTGCCGGGCGCCACGACGCCGTGCCACGAGTCCGAGTGGCCCGCGTGCACCGGCTTGTCCGGGTCTACTACCGAGCTGGTCATGGTATATGAACGAAAACAGAATATAATAGGCTTTAGGCTAACGGTGGGGAGTTTTGACGATATTACTATTCGTTGTAAAACAGGACAGGACGTTGCGCAGCGCTGTAGCATTATATGTCTGTTTTATGCGTCAATATCCGAAAAGTCTGCTAGGGTGCGGAACACCCCGCGTGACATCATTCATCCGTATTGCGATTCGAAATGCGAATAAGCAGGACTCGACTGGACAACCATGATTGAATCTCTGTGGGCGGCCAGATACTGTAGTGGTATTAAATCGTTTTATTCTCTTCTTTTATCGTCATTTCTCTAGAAAAAGATTTCAACCGGCTATTCCGTTCGCTTAACATGCCAACGACCAGAACCGGATGGGTTCAATCCCGACGTCTACCTTCAACGTACATAACATGGCGCGGCCGTAAATAAACCATGTATCATCTATGCATCCGCCAATTCTCGCATCTCCGCAAAGCTTCAAACCTCAACATATTTACACCTGGTACTCCTGGATCTTGCTCTCCTCCCACCGGCCGGGGATGAGAGCCAGAGGCACAATGCCGGAGACATGCATTTCAGGACCGAATATCTTGCCGTTCAGGCCGAGCTCCTGTATCGCGGCCTTCATGTTCTTGAGACCTTCCTGGTAGTTGGGACCAGCACGGCGCACCCAGATTTGAACTAAAAGTCTAGTCAGACAATGCGACAAAACCGATTAATCCGTGAAACTTACCATTGTGCTCGATGAGGAGGGGTGCGACTTCGCGCAGTGCCTTAATAACGCCCTTGAAGGTAGACGCGACGTTGGTGAAGTTGGCAATACCGCCACCAATAAACAGAACCTTACCACGATCATCCTTCGGCGCACGGATCATGAGGTCCAGAACCGTCCGGGCGTAGTAGAAGGTCTGGGACTCGGTGGGAGCACCCGAGTATTCACCGTAGTTGGCCAGTTCATCAGCAAAGCCCGCAGAGGCGATGGCATCCGCGTAGACGACGGAAGCACCACCACCGGCAACCAGAGTCCAGATACGGCCGTTGGGGTTCAGGACAGTCAACTTCAGAGAGGCACCAGTCTTGGCATCTAGTTCGGCAATGTAGGCTTCCTCCTTGGACAGCTCACGGCCGAAAGGAGCAGGGAACTCCATGGGAGGACCAGCATCGATGCTGATCTTGTCGGTGGCAACGGCAGTGATGCCCAGGTTAGCGGGAGACCGTGCAATAGCCCACTTGACACCGCATTCGAAGTCGGCAGTCTGATCTAACTTGGCAGCAAGATCAAGGAAGTGAACGTCTGCGGATGTGGCGTCGGCGTTGGGGATGACAACAAGAGGGTTGATCTCCAGGTAGGTGAATTGGCAGTCAACATAGACGGCGTATAGGCGGGAGATGAAGTCGACCAAGACATTGTGAACGCCCTTGGGGACCTTCTTCAACAGCGTAGCCGCGATCTCCTCGTTTGAGGGATATTGCGACAAGTCAACCGGTATCAGAAGCTTCTCAGCCTTGGCATCGACGTCACCCACGTCAACACCACCCTCGTGTGTGAAGAGAATCCAGTCACCCTAGAGAGATAGCAATGTCAGTATACAGCAATTGCTGTCTAGGTCAAATCAGAATGATGAAGTCGGACAACGTTCGGGAACAATAATATGCTTTTTGCAAGTTCGGATAACGTTGCATGTGAACCAATCGGGGAGGCAAGTGGATGTAAGTGGGTGCAAACAGGAACGTGGTTTAGTCTCCGTTCGTCCGCAATCCGCCGGTTTCGTTTAGCAATTCCGCCCTGCCATATAAAGCGCATCGGCACCATCGCAATAACTTATCGTGACAGCACTTTTTTCCTTTTTCAATCACGCTTTCGGAAACGTATCTTCCAGCTTTACTATGGTCTCCTCCCGACTTCATGGAGACTTTCTCATGCATCCCTCGTGGTTGCTAACCAGGGGTGTCTAGCACTGGCAGACAGCCTATCCTGATTGGCCGACAAGGAGGGACTAATACACATAAAATCAAGTGCTGCGAGGCCGCAAACGAAGAGGACTGGAATATACGACTTACATCTCGGACAGAGTTAATGTTGATATAATACTCGGTATCTTGCGGGTGGGGAACGAACGGCTCGACGAGGAATTGTCGCAGAGCACCGGAAACGTGCTCAACCTGCTGCACCTTTCCAGCACGCTCGGCGATCCAGGCTTTAGCCTCGGGCCAGGTCTTGTTGAGGGCCAGGAGACCACTCTTGCCTCGCCGCTTAATCAGCTGGTCAGGCTTCGCAACGAACCGGGCATCAGTGTGAAGCAGCCACGGGTAGGTGACCTCTGCCTGGTTTAAGACGCCTGCAACATCCGCATCCTCCGGGAAATACAGTGATGCCAATCGGGGAGGAGGGTTGTGCGTGGTGGACTGGGGAAGGGGAGTCGGCTTGATGACCGGAGCACGAGTGAGGTGATAATTGAGGATGGCCTTTCCGTCGGCCTCGAAGATGGACTTGGCAGACATTGTGTCGGTGGTACTGCTGAAGAGAAATGCGGATTATGTGTGGGAAGGTAAGTGTTGCGGTTTTCTTCCTTTTTTTTTGAATTGTTTTCGTCTCAAAAAGCTGCGAGAGAGTATCTGTCAGCAAGTTGCGATGGACGGTGTCGAAAGTTGCCGTGCAGGTAGAACCGGGGAAATAAGAGCAAAAGTTTGGTGATTTCGAAATGGCAGCAGCTGAGTTTGGGCGGGAACGGGAATGGGGATGTCGGAGATCGGGCCAGGCGAGGTCAGCTCTTACGTACATACCTATACCGAGTTCACAACGCTCTTAGTAAAGTTACTATCGAGAAGCAATTCTATCACAGGAGGGAGAGTGAGGATACGGGATATTGGGGAGGAAGTCAAAGGTCACGATGCGAATTGATGGTGACTAGGAGAGTTCCTATGATATTGCGGCAGCAACGATTAACTTCGAAAAGGCTTCCCAAGTGGGGTGTATGCAAATTGAGCAAAGCGAGACACAAGAAACCCAGCCGCAACGAGAGGGAATGTTTCTGGAGATGTGAGCCATTCAAAAATTCGAAGGTCCACGCCCGCGCATTGCTCCGCCGCCCGATTCAACCTTCCAGAGTCCCCTACAAAAAGAGGTACCTACGCTGGGCCCTCCCCCCCAGCTTCTAGCCCCTCACTTGAACCATCTCTGCGTTAGTGCAAAGTTGTAGAGGTTCAAATGGCCTGTCTTTGGAGGGGACGCTAAGAGAGGTACGGGGGTACTAGGCCGGTTATCGCCCCAAAACTTTTGGTGGGATGAGATGCTTTTGCACTTCCCCCTGCTCTCTTGGTCATCTCTGCGAAGTACCAGTACCCCAACGTCAACGCTTGGGGGGTGAGAGCTCCGATCAATTAGGGGTTTTTGCGGTCAATCATCGTCCGGTGATGTTCAAGTCCCCTTTTTGTCCCGGGACCCGTCTAATACCCCGAGGGAGGGCCCGACTGTTCCTAGCCAAGATGCCAGAGGCCCGAGTTATTGAAACCGTTTTGCCGGTCGGGTGATTACACTACCAAAGGAGAATGCATCTTGATCAGATAGACCAAACCATCAAGTCGATGGATTGGCGGCGTTGGACCAAGGGGGCGGTTCCGCCATGGATGACTTCCGAGAGCGAAAAAGACGAAGGATATGGAATACAACCACAATCCGACGGACATCGGACAACGACGGCGGACGGCTCTTGGGGTGTCCCGGGGCCTGGAGGCTGACTACTGCAAGGTAAGGTAACGGTGACTTCTCAATTGCGACATCTTCCTCTCTATCTGGCGTATCCAGCTGCTAGGCACAGCGGATTATACGTCAAAGCCGTCCGTACTAAACGGCGGTCGGATCTCTCGCGTGTGATAACCTTCCTTTTTTCTCTGTTCTCATTTGTTTCTGCTCCTATAAACCATGACGACGACTGGATTATAGTCTAAAGGCACACGAGGATTACTCTGTACTCTGCTCCGCTTAGTCAGGGCTGAAGTTGGGTGGCGGGAGGAAGCACGTTCGGCTTTGCTGGATGCGTTCTCTCGGGCTTGCTATTTTGAGGAGCTGATGGCAATCCTGCGGGATTGTAGTCGGGCTCCGCATAAAAAGCACGTTGGCTTGAATCCGAAGTACCGCTACTTCCTCCACTGTGGGGACGCACAGACAGACAGCACCGACACAGGACCCCCATCAGCCTGGTGGTGAACAAGTGTCAATCGTGCACTGGATCTGGGTGGGACCGAGGCCCGAGTGCCTGTCAAGTCATTTTCAATGGGTCTTGGGTCTTCTTCGCTTGCCGACTGCGCGGGAAAAGGAGCAAGGCTCAAAAGCCACGAGGGTTCTGAACGGTCGACAGGACGAACGCCAGTTAGTGAGTCAACATAGGCAATCGCGGGCAATTGGAACTAGAATTTGGGTTTCGAACCCGCCCGGATCCAACAAAGTCACTTAAGGCCTTGCAATGCGAGGCCCGACAAAGCTGCAAAGACTCCACTTATTTCCGGCCTATCCCCCCCTTAGAGGGACAAGAGGGGTTCAACAACCTCTAAAAATTTACCCCAACTATTCCGACTGAACATCTTTCTTTTTGCTACTTGGTGCCGGTGCCGTGCTAACTACAGTCGGATCGGGTCAGACTTACATCAATTGAATCCAGCGGGATTGCAAAAACCACCTGTGTTATCAGATAGAGAAATTAAAACAATTTTAATGCGTCTCTGCCGCCAATAATAGGAAAGGGCACTTCGTTTCACATCGGGTAACTCGACGGTCCTCGCCAGTCAACAAAGGTACCTGCTCCTTTCCTAGCGCTTTACTACATAGAGGGGCACACGATCTGCATAGGTACGTATCCCTACCACGGAGGCCATCAGGCTCCGTAGTTACCTGGCTCAGCACTTGGGATACATGGATACCTACAATACGACTGAGTCCAGTGAGTAGCTGGCTGGCCCGCATTACATCCATCACCCTCACCCAGCATTCAGCTCATCTCGAAAAACTCACCCCGTCACTGCCACAGGTTCTCCCCTCCTGTCACTCACTCACTCTATACTTCCTCGAATCCTCCCCCCTTCTCACATTCGAAGTTCCCTTGAAACGTCTTGAGCACCTCGTGAATCAGTGAAGAGGATCACACTTACACAGGTCCCAGCGAAGAAGCAGGAGATTTCAACACACATTGGATTTGAACAAATCCGTCAACCCTAAACCCACGGTATGTCAGCATCCTGATAACCCACCCAAACCCGCCCTGCTTGGCCTTTGTGTGTGTGCGGAGGGTAGTCCGGATTTAGAACTACCTCGTTTACGACGCCGGGAAGCTTAAGAGCGAGCTGTTCTGGCCATTGCCCACCACCTAGAGTTCTAAAAGCAATATTCCTTGTGTCTAAGGTTTTTGAGAAACCCGGGTGATCTCAGGATTTCCAAATTCCTGGTAGAACTCGGAAGAGCTTCGGCAGCCTGACGAGCTCCTCGCAGCGAAGCCTCGTACAAGCTACGGATTGACCCCTTTTCTCGCTTTTTCTAATTTGTGCAAGGGATTGGAGCTGACGTTTTACGGCTTGTTCTCAGTTTGTTGTTACCACAAGAAGTTAGAGAGTTAAACGCGAGCTCTTCATGATGGCTCAAGCGAACGGTGCCAATGGCATTTCATCCACCTCAACACCGGCCCCGACCTCAGCTAACGACAACATCACTCGTTTTGCCGCTCCCAGCCGACCTCTGAGCCCTCTTCCCTCCCACGCTCTTTTCCACAACAAGACGAGATGTCTGGTCTACGGTCTGCAAAACCGAGCTGTCCAGGGTATGCTCGACTTCGACTTCATCTGTAAGCGAAGCACTCCCTCGGTTGCCGGTATTATCTACACCTTCGGTGGTCAATTCGTCAGCAAGATGTACTGGGGAACCAGTGAGACTCTGCTCCCTGTCTACCAGAAGACCGCGGTCGCAATGGCCAAGCACCCCGATGTCGATGTTGTTGTCAACTTCGCATCATCTCGAAGTGTCTACAGCTCTACCATGGAGCTGATGGAGTATCCCCAGATCAAGACAATTGCTATTATTGCTGAGGGTGTGCCGGAGCGAGTAAGTAGATGATGCGCAGGTTTAAGACTTGGGCGCCGTGCTAACAAGCCGTTAATAGCGCGCTCGGGAGATCGCCCATGTGGCGCGTAAGAAGGGTGTCACCATTATCGGCCCCGCCACCGTTGGTGGTATCAAGCCTGGTGCCTTCAAGATCGGCAACACGGGCGGTATGATGGACAACATCGTTGCCTCTAAACTTTACCGCAAGGGTTCCGTTGGCTACGTCTCCAAGTCTGGTGGTATGTCGAACGAACTGAACAACATCATTTCGCAAAACACCGACGGTGTCTACGAGGGTGTTGCTATTGGTGGTGACAGATACCCCGGTACCACCTTCATCGACCACCTGTTGAGATACCAGCAAGATCCGGAATGCAAGATTCTTGTTCTGCTCGGCGAAGTCGGTGGTGTCGAGGAATACAAGGTTATCGACGCTGTGAAGCAGGGCGTCATCACGAAGCCGATTGTGGCCTGGGCTATTGGTACCTGCGCCAGCATGTTCAAGACCGAGGTTCAATTCGGTCACGCCGGTTCATTCGCCAACTCGCAGCTCGAGACCGCCGTTCACAAGAACAACGCCATGAGGGAGGCGGGTATTCACGTTCCGAACAGCTTTGAGGACCTTCCGTCGACTCTGAAGAGCGTGTATGACAAGCTCGTCGCCGACGGTACCATCAAGCCTCAGCCGGAGCCCGTCGTCCCCAAGATCCCCATCGACTACTCGTGGGCCCAGGAGCTTGGTCTTATCCGAAAGCCTGCTGCTTTCATCTCCACCATCTCTGATGACCGTGGTCAGGAGCTGTTGTATGCTGGCATGCCCATCTCGGATGTCTTCAAGGAGGACATTGGTATCGGTGGTGTTATGTCTCTCCTCTGGTTCCGCCGCCGGCTGCCGGCGTACGCCTCCAAGTTCTTGGAGATGGTCCTCATGCTTACCGCCGATCACGGTCCGGCCGTGTCTGGTGCTATGAACACTATCATCACCACTCGTGCTGGAAAGGACCTGATCAGCTCCTTGGTTGCTGGTCTGCTTACCATCGGTTCACGATTCGGTGGTGCTCTGGACGGTGCTGCCGAGGAGTTCTCTAAGGCGTTCGACAACGGACTTAGTCCGCGTGACTTCGTTGACACGATGCGCAAGCAGAACAAGCTCATCCCCGGTATCGGCCACCGTATCAAGTCGCGGAACAATCCCGATCTCCGTGTCGAGCTTGTTAAGGAGTACGTTCTGAAGAACTTCCCTAGCCACAAGCTGCTCGACTACGCCCTGGCGGTCGAGACCGTCACCACTTCCAAGAAGGACAACCTCATCCTGAACGTAGACGGCTGTATCGCCGTTTCCTTCGTCGATCTGATGCGCAGCTGTGGCGCTTTCAACTTGGAGGAGGCCGAGGAGTACATGAAGATGGGTGTCCTGAATGGTCTCTTCGTTCTGGGCCGAAGCACCGGTTTGATTGCTCACTACCTCGACCAGAAGAGACTGAAGACCAGCTTGTACAGACATCCTTGGGATGATATCACGTATCTGCTCCCCACCCTCAACAAGAGTGGCTCAGCAGGCGAGGCCCGTGTGGAGGTCTCGATGAAATAGATGATTTTAGAGCATCGGTAGTGAGGCGAAGCTGGTTGGACACGTTCCACTGAAGATTTTCCCCCTTTTGTTACGGGAGCTGTGGGGTTTGATATTTAGGCTTGCATGATTGTGAGGTTCGAGAACCAGAGTCGCAGTAAAACGGGCTTGTAAGAAGAGATATGTGTGGCGCAGATGGCCTAGACTGCGTCAGATCTGAGAATAATAGAAATTTGTTATAATGCATTCACATCTTGACTATTCATGACCCTGTAAATGCGACGCCGTCGCCTGCTCCCTGACAGATAACGGTTCGAGACAGAAGGCAGCAGAACGTTGTGACAAAACCAGATTACTATTCGTCGTAAGGTGTCTTACATACGAATACATTTCATAGGAGCTTGGTAGATCATCAGGTTATTTTTACTTGTACGCAGCAAAGAAGTATTTCCACGGCGATCCAACTTCAATCAGTAAGTACATAGGAGGTACGATTTGGGAGTCTTAGAAAAGGGGGTTCACGAGTCCCACGCCCGGGCCGGGAAAACGCCGGCGCATATGGTCGAGGGCCCACATAAAAGTTCGGCCCCGGTACGGTCCAACTTCAATGGTAATGTGCATCCAACTATCGGGTCAGCTACACGACGACGACGCTTCCGCCGGTCTGTGAGTCAGTCTATGGGCGCGAGTGAGAAGCGGACGGAGAATTGAGAGAATCTTCTTATGAGAGGTATGTCGCAGTCCTTTTCGTGGAGAGGGTGGCGGTGATGGTTGTACATGGTCGGTCGCGAGGTGCAGAGAGGGAAGAGAGGAGGGCTTAAGGCTGATGCGATGCAATGCGATGTACAGAGTTTTTATTCCGTACCGGAGGTTCAACGTTCGGGCTGTTAGACGCCGGCCGGTTGCCAGAGCGAAGACGAAGAGGACACCCCGTACCCGAGACCGAACAACGACATCCCACCCCGATCCGGCCGCGCGCGAACCGACCGCACGCACCACCCTCACCAGGGGCAGACGCGCAGTCCCCTCCACGGCTCGTCTACGCCACCTACCCGCCACGGCTCCCGCGAGAGATGTCCTACTTCCGCATAACGCTCCGCCGCAGCGCCATCGGCCTGCCGCAGCGCACGCGCGGCGTGCTGGCGGCCCTGGGCCTGCGGCGCCGCACGCAGACGGTGTTCCACCCCGTCGACGCCCAGTTCGCCGGCATGATCATGAGGGTCAAGGAGCTCGTCGACGTCGAGGAGACGGACCGCGCGCTCACGACGCGCGAGCTGCGCGACGCGCGGCGGCCGGACCCCGGGTTCTGGATCGAGAGGGCCGTCCCGCGGTGAATCGAGGGGGTGACGGGCGAAGGGTAAAGGGGTAAGAGAGGGAATCATACTGGGCGCGAGGGGGTTAAGAGGATACATATGATTGGGGATGGATGGATGGGAAGGCGGGATACGATATGATCTGATAGGAGTTAGGGGCGGACATGTCCCAGCCCGGGATCAACGGCAAGTCAAGACGAATAGAGGAAAATGCATCTGAAGCGAGGCCGTCCAAGGCGAGGTGTTCTACCGTCAAGCGCTGCTATGTACAACATAATGTATATCACCAATGCTGTGCAAACCAAAACCTCCCTTATGGTAGCTTGATTCGCTGGTTTATAAATGTCCATGTCCAAACCAGCTGAACAGACAGCGTATAAGATTTACTGCCATCTCTTTCTTTCTATTTTTTCCCCCCTTTACCTCTGCCGCTTATTTCCAGCCGGGAGATCAGAGTGAAGTTGCTCGTATTAGAGGAGGAGAAATCTAGCGGATTTGTGAGATCAAGCAGCCGGTGGAATTCCGAGTTGAACGGTCAAACACCAGCTGCGGTAATGTTAACAGGTGTCCTATGCTATGAACTGAATTAGGGCAGAAAAAGCTATATTGAAGTCGGGCTTCAGGTCATTCACGTCAGCCCCCCGGTCACAATATTCCACTTAATTATAGACTTCGGTTTGCGTGATTACACCAGAGCTCTCATAAACTCTGAAAACGCATAATAAGCACGTCTCAAGTCATGTGTGTACTGACCCGTTGCGTGATTTTCACTGTAGCAGTAGATGTATTGTCCCATTTTCACGATTCTTATCTGTCCAAAAAAAATTCAGAAACGCAATCGCAACTTCATTAACTACGGACCAGACTATGTGCCAGATTCCTTCCCTCAAGTCCATGCCTGTATGCCTGTACGCCCGGTGTGCGAAGAGTGCTGAAGGGGGGATCAATGCATGTGAAATATGCCTGGTACGTCCAGAGTACAAGTCTGACCGAAGGGTTCCGAGATCAGCATTACCTCGAGCTGATCAATCGGGGGAAAACCACAGCCATAGCATCTGGGGGGGATCCATTTGCAATACCATCAGCGGGAAATCAGTACCATAGAATTGGCAAGTAACCATTGCCATATGATCGGTGAAGCCCATCGCCGTAGAGTCGGGCGAAAACCATTTGCCATTGCATCGGCGGGGAAACATCTTGATAGAATTGGGGAAATCATTGCTGTAGAATCGGCGGGTTTTAATTCCCATAGAAGCGGCAATCATAGAACCGAGAGGAAACCAGTGCCATAGAATCGAGGAAACTACTGCTGTAGAATCGGCAGAAGAATATTGCCGTAGAATCGGGTGAAAGCCATTGATATAGTAGAATCGGGGAAACCCAGTGCCACAGAATCAGCGAAGTGATTGCCACAGAATCGGCGGAGTCATTGGCATGTCCTGAATATGCTATTCAGAGCTCGTGCGTACGTCTATGGAGCTTGGCCGACTTAGTTCTTGGCTTTCTCAATGTACTCCGCATTCGGGGTCTCGTACTCGGAGACGAAATAGTCCTCGGCGTGCTTAGCCAACCAGTTTGTGAGTTTGGTCATCTCCTCACGGAGGCGGTTCACAGACTGCTGGTCCATATTTGTCTGAGCTATGAGCTCCGGGAGCGAGACTAGAATATGCGGTTAGCATCCAGATGAAGTAAAAACGCTGCAGAGTTCATGTTTAACTTACCAATGAGGCGCATCAAGTGTTCTGCACCATAGGTAGCGGAGGCAGTCTTCTTGTCCTCCCACTCAGGGTCATTAGACAGCCACTTCGCATGGACCTCAGCATACTGAGCCCGCTCGAATCTGGTCTCGTCAACATCATATTCTACGTAACCAAGGTGAAGTAGTCAGCTCACCTATAGAGCAGGATCCGGCCAAGTGCTTTATCAAAGTACTCCTTGAGACCAGCAAGAGTCTCCTCGAGAATATCGACCTGTGCAGAGCCCTCGGGACGCTTGGGAGTCTCGTAGGCGGCATAGTCCTCGATAATCTTGGTGACGGGGCGAGGGTGGGGGAGAGGCACCAGCTGGTTGTTCTTCGTGACGTTCTCCCAGTCATCGACTAGGAAAGCCTTCAAGCTGTCGGGGACCTTGAGCTTGACCGACGGGCGGGCGTGGAACGCATCTTCCTATAAGAGAAGTTAGCATAGCCAGAGGGATGAGTAGAAAACAAGTGGAATTAAATAGCAGTGTATATATCTCCACATATTCCTCGAGTACCTCTGAATCGGAAGGGCCATGGTTTAACGGCAAAAGACCGAAGAACGTTAGCTGCTTTGGAGTAGGGATGGCCTTTTCCTCCTTGGGGATGCCTGCAGTAGGGATATGAACATTATTAGGCATGCCGGCATACCATGCCAGTTTCTGATCAGTAAGAGTGCCGTTCTTCTCAGCTTCGCGGATTTTGGGGTGCTTAGGAGGGTCTCTTGCTGCTAGTTGAATGAAACGATCGTCGTTCACTAGGAGCTTTCCAGTGTGCTCGTTAAGGTAACGACAATTCTCCGGCGGGAGCTCACCCAGATAGGGGTCAGCTTTCTCTGCGGCCTCAGCGTATCGGGCCTCCTTCACCATGAAGACTTTCTGGCGAGCAGCAATCGCTTCGTCGGTGAAGAATGCGCTGCGACTGTTGGTCGGCTTCTGATCTCCGGCGATCTCTTGATATTCGGCTATCTCTTGATCTCCGGCCGGCTCGTGATCTTCGGTCGGTTCGGGACCATTTCCAGATGAGTTAGTTGCAGATCTGGTGACGCGGCGGGGTGGCCAAGATGCAGAAGTAGCAGAACGGAGCTGTGCGGGAGCAGACACTGTCGGTGCTGACTTCTTGCTCGCCTCGGATTCCTTCATGACTTCATTTGCTTCATTTGCTTCATTCGCGGCCTTGAATGCCTTCGCGGCCTTTGCCTTTGCCGCCTTCGCTGCTCTGGCTTTCTTCGCAGCAGCCTTTCTGGACGCCATATTTGCTGCAATTGGGCAGTAATCGCTGTCCGACTCCTCAAGCTGGTTAGGTGAAGAGTTTATGGAGTCAGATGCCGAAGGTGCAGGCGACGAGGTTGCAACTAGCGGATTTTGAATAGACGAAGTTGCAGGTGATGGAGTTTGAGTCGCCAAAGTTGCCCGCAAAATTGCAACAGCGGTCGAAGTTGCAACCGACGAGGATGAAGTTGACAATAAAGGTGCAGAGATGGATAGAGCATGGTGTTTGGGTGTGGCTGGTGCGGGTGTAGTTGTTGAAGTGGTGGGGCCCTGGGCTGCGACGGCAGGAGCAGCAATCAAAGCAGGCTGAGCAGGTGATTGAGTCTGCGAGTTTTGTGGTTGATGTTGCCAATCTCTCTGATTATTCAACCAATTGTCCAAGTACGTCGCTTCCCGCTGCGCTGGTGTTTTGCCCTTAGACGGCGTGTTGGCTTTGTGCGTTTTGACCTCAGGCGACAAGGTGATGTTGGCCTCACCTTGGACACCTGAAAGCCAGTTGGTGATAGCCATCTGTTCCTGACGTGGAGAAAAGACAGCCTTAGACTGGGACCCCGTGTTGGCATCCTGGGCAGCTCTGCTTCGAGAAGGTCGGGTGGCAGTTCCAGGGTGAGCATTTTCGACGACCCCTGAATGAGCGGCACCACCAGGCTGGGCTTCGACGACTCCTGAGTTAGCTGTACCACCAGGATCATCCTCGACGACCCCTGAGTGAGCTGTGTCACTGGTGGGCCGGTTAACCTCACTCTGTTGACGCTCCTGACCTTGCAGAGAATACATATTTTCGTTTGATGTTGCGGTCAAAAGAGATGATGGTCCTTGAGTGTGAATGGGAAGAGGAATCAGGTTGAAGGCTGGGACAAGAGAGGGGTGGTGGGAGAAGAACGCGTATGTCGGAGGTTCAAGTAGTAGTGTGAGAAAGATGGAATGGTGGTGCAGCAGTTGGGGATAAGTCTGATTAGGTAGTAAAGCTTCAGACCGGGAAGGATGCGGGTCCGCAGTCGACGTCTTACGCCTGTACTCGCCCCATGTGTATCTTCCAAGAACGTGAAGGAGGTGCCCTTGAGGCTAATAGAGAGCAGAGTCGCCGACCCCTATTTACTTCTGGAAGGAACGCAAGTTGCTGACCTTATTCCGCTCTGGCACAGAGCAGATTCGCCAACCCCTATTCAGTTATGAGAATAACGCAAGACGTCGAGCCCACACCAAGCTGTAGAAGAGGCACAAGATATCAAGATCCCATGGACCTGTAGAAGATGAATCAAGCCGTTGGTGTGAATAAAAAGGCAGAATTGGTGGGGAAGGGAGTATGGAATGATGGTGGGTTGGTGTGTAATCGTGAGAATAGTTGGATATGGTACGGTGCCCGAGAGGTGAAGTGCAGATCCATTGGTACGCACCAAATCTGAAAGGCGCGCAGCCGCAAAAACGGAAAGGATGCGGATCCGTTAAACAACACAGCTCGCCGACCCCTTTATTTAGCTACAACCTGCTCGACGCCCCTTGGAGCTTTGAATCGCCATGAATCTGGGAAGACTCCGGTCCCCGCATGATGGAAGGAGTCAGCTCGTCCAACAGCGCATCGGAGGAGTCCTTCTCGAAACAGCAGAGAACCAGGCCGTCTTACGGCGTTGAATGGCTTGAGTCTGTCTTAAGACCGAGAAGGATATATGTCCCATAAGGCAAGGAAGTATACCGGGCTGCTAAAGAACAGAACCTGAACTATACGAAGATGAGCAAGGATGCAGATCTCGTTTGAGGCCCAGACGGATGTGACGCCGTCTTGAGTCATGGATGGATATGGCTAATTTGAAGGACAGAGGTTCCACCAAGTATGGACAATGTAGGTCCCCGTTATAACATGAAAGGGCGGAATTGTTGGTGAGATTGAGAATGACCCTGGGCACTCATTCCATCCTAGAAAGGGCTTGGTACAAGACCCGTTCCCGGGCGGCATATCCCACCGCTTTGGCATGTTTGTCCTCGTCCGTTTAATCAAGCCCTAAGCTGATGTTCTCGATCTGATGATAGGGGGGCGTACGATGTGGCCACGCCACCAGTTTTGAAATGGTGGATGGACAATTTAGCACAATACACATCTTCCCTCTTGTGGTGTTCACCCCCTATTTGTGCTCGGTAGGATCTATCGTGTTGGGCCTAGACAAGCAAGGCTCAGAGTCTCTTGCAATGCCTTGTGAAGTGTTCCATGTGGTTTTGTTTTCTGCGTCCTAGTCTGATGTTGTGGCGGCTCACAGGGTTTCGTATAGTGTGTGGAGACCTGTGCTCGTTCAAGGAGTCCTCCTCTGTCGTCCAAGGCCGCTTTGCCCCAAAACTTCATCATTTATGCCAGAGTGAGTGGCAATGTCCATTACCTGGCGAAAACAAATAGGGCCCATGGTTGGACGTTGAGCCGGCGTTCGCCATCTTGCTGCATGGGGCCCTGGGGCATATGAGGTGAGAAGACATTCTCTGCCCCAGGTATGGTGAACCGGAGTGAGCCTCAAGTCCCCAGAGGAACAGTGACTGCGTTCACACATGCATTGCTACCTAGGTAGCCTTTAATTTGGGCAGCAGACCGTGTACAATGACGGTTCTCCGATCTTTGGAGCCCTGATGCTTCCCTTGCTTGACGTCTTCTGGTCCTGTTGACTCCCCTGAGTTCATGGCTGGCCTTTACGTCATATAACAGACAATATGGAGTATACCAGGAAGCTGTGGGAGAAAGCTCTTAGAGCAGAGAAAGCATTGCGGTCCATGTCTTTCAGGAATGCAGAATTACAATCGCCACATCAGGTCCTTCGCTGTTTGCCTCCCATTGAAGGCGTACGCGTATTGGAATCATGTATCGTTTGCATGACAGTGACGCGACGTCCGCAGATGATCTAAGACTCATTTGTCCCTTTCTCCCCTCCATCCAGGCCTGATAGGCGGGACAATGGTGCCAGGCTTTCGAGCAATCCGATGGAAACTTGACTCCAAGTCTGTTGACAGGATTGATCAAGAAGAACCAGTGTCGTTGTGGGAAGACTTGTCCTATGCGAGGCCTTTGGGTCCAAGGTAATAGTCGAGCTTGGTAGAAAAGGAACGGATTGCTGAGTCACAGTATACGAACAACTGTATCCCCAGTGGTTCTTTTACGGGTCAGAGCCCCATTGACAGTCATGATAGGTAGTCATGATCAGATTGTCCAGGGAGCCCCCGCATTGTAATCCCATTCTTCTAGGGCCCGGGTTCCCTCCTTTCGCCCAGAGTTTCTTCCAAGTATAGAGGTATCAGATCACCCCTTAAAAGCCAAGGGATTCCGATTCAGAGGTACTCCAAATACAAAGGCTCTCTAATACGTATCATACGAACATTTTCAAAAGCAAAGCGAAACAAAAGAAATGAAATCAATGAACTTACGCTCTCGAGCTCATAGTCTCGACCTCGTCTCGGTCCGCGACCGGCAAAGCTAGAGGAGCCTGCGGCGCGCTCCTCGCTCCCTCGAGTAGAGCTCATCTCAGAACCGGCCTTGCCCGCGGGGCCGGCGCCCTTCTTCCCGGCGATGGCGGCGCCGCCCTTGCTGTGGTGGCCCTGGGTGCGCATGGTGGCCTGGGCCTTGAGCTGGCTGGCGAGCTGCTTGTTGTCGTCAGTAAACTTGCGGATGCGGTCCGCGGTGACCCAGTCGTCCCAGCTGGCCTTCCAGCCCTTGTAGTGCACGCGGTACATGACGTCGTCAGCCGAGTTGCTGCCGGACTTGCTGTTGCTGCTGTCCTTGCCGTTGTTGCCACCCGAGGCCGAGGACGTCTGGCGCACATCAATGATCTTAGCCTCGTACATCAAGTCTCCGTGAAAACACAGGATTCTCTCGTCTTTTGCGTACGGAGGCGCATGGCTATGTTTTGAAGGCGCCATGGTGCTCGCTCGCTCGATGAAACGGCTAATTGAGCCCGATCCTTTGCCAATCTGACTAAAGGGAAAGCCTGGTAACTCGATATATGGTCACTAGGTCGGTGTAGGCCGATATAAAAGAGTTGTGCTAGAATCTGTAAAATTCCAAGGTGCCTATATTGTCGTGTATGAGACACTTAGTAAATAATGTCGATGGAAGAGGTCATCTGGATGGCGAGCCGTTGCAGTGATCGAAACGTCAGTCGCAGTATCAGTGAATAAGAATCAGATGTCGGATAGGGAAGCCACGATACAGGGATTACGGTTAAGTGGATGACGCTCGGACGCGTTCCAGAACGCGACTTCCGCTTAAGTGAATCCGCCCAATACAACGTTTTAAAAGCCACTACGAATTATAATAAGTCACCGGCATATGTAGGTAGGTATATTACTACGAAGTACTTGTATTCCAACTGGATCAGTTACCGTTACATCTGTCTTGGGTTTTTGTTACCCGGTTGGTTGCGTTCAGACTAAGATTTGAATTCCTGTCTTTACCAGCTGTTGCCCTCCGGAAGGAACAATGGCGCCCAACGAAGCAACGATCCTGAGCAACTACCTGCTCCTCCCGGCGCGACTTCCCAATATCATTACCCTCCAGGAATTCACGTCGTTCTTTCCGAAGTCGCAACAGTCCTCCCCTCAGATTCGGACACTATATCGCGACCTACAGCAGCAGCGCAATGTCATTGTTGAAGGCGTGGCAGAGAATATCAATGCGCAAGTCAAGCAGGGTAAAGCCTTACGCCGGCAAGTAATCAAAGAGAGACGAGAAGCAGAGCAAGAGGAGCAAGATGACGAGATCGAGATCGAGCGGACTGTATGTATAGGCGCTATATGTGGATTGGGGTGTGTTGGGATACCATGGCTAATTGTAATCCTGTCCGTGCAGTTGTTCGGGCCTACGTCGAACATTATACGGCCGAAATCCCACGACTTGCTGTCCATACTTCCGGAATTGGAAGACGCCACCAACGACATGGAGCAGGAGCTGCAGAAACTAGAGCAGGAGGAGGCTGCTCTTCTCGAATCCGTCAAACAGACAGTCGGCAACATGAGCGACCTTCGTTACGGTCGCTTGGCTAACTCGAAACTCAGAACCGAGGTTCTCGATGGTCTCCAAGGCCTACGAGACGTTTGCAAACAGAAAACTTGAGCGTCCACGACAATTGTTATCCGATTACGAATATCGTGACTACGTGATTGTGGCTCAACGAAGCCTAAAGCATGTAGAAGAGCTTCCCAAACCCGATGCCATTGCCCTTCCCGCAATGAGTGATAACCAATTCCCAGCCCAGATCACCCGGATTCTATCTATCACCTATATATCACACCTACCCCGCACAATTATTTATCGTGGCACGGCCTGACCTGCGGCCGGCGGGCGAGGGCCACCGGCCATCTGGTTTTGCACGCGGTTTGACCTGTTTCGTCTGTTAGAGCCCAGTGTCAAAGGCCGGGGGGGGGACCGCTCGGCAATAACAATCGCAATACAGCATGTCAGAGGATTGCCTTACATCATTCTCCGGCTAAGCATGGAAACGCCGATCATGAATGCCCAGCTTGGGACGGCGTTCAAGAGCCAGAGGACATATCCGATGGGGATGGAAACGCCATACTGAGCCAAAGGACCGGTGTAAGGGTGGAAAAATCCGTCGTGGATTTTAGCAACTTCCCTGTGACCCTCCTTGTGCACCTTCATGAAATCATCAGATGTCGCGGTCGTCATGTTGATGCGCTTGGTCCAGATATTGACGGGAGCCGGAGCGGGCAGGATCTCGAAAATCCAGAGGGCTCCAGCTGGGGCGGACCAGGCATTACACAGGACCGGCTGGTTGTCGCAGTTGAGCATGGCAGTATGAGGGGCGTTCGGCTCGAGAGCAAATTTGGCGGCCGTTTGGTTGAAGGCCTCTTCGACCCTAGTGCAGTGGCCTAATTTATGATGGTTAGGAGAATTCGTCCGCGGTAAACTCGCAGGGAGAAAAAGGAGAATGGCAAGCCAATCTTATACATACCGAAGCATGTGCGGTTTCCGGTGATTAAGAGCCACCATTCCACTGGTGTCGTGGTCTCTGGCGTCACAGGACCGTAAAGAGTGCTATTCCAGTTGTCCACCGTCAAGATGTCCATGTTCAACAAGCCAGTCTTAGCCTCCGCGGCTCCGACAGGATCATGCTTGTTGGGGTTCGGGACGTAGGACTTGATCTTGTCATAGTACGGACCGAGGAAGTTCTGGAACTGAGCCTGATACTCGGGCACCTCGGCAGCCGCAAATAGCGGCAAGCCGAGCACGGCGGCTGAAGAGAATCGCATTTTCGGCAGCGATACGGATTCTGAGGAATGCTGACGGGCTTGCTTTGATAGGTCAGACAAACAGAGACAAGAAGCAAATGGTGAGGAGCTGAGGAGCTGTGCACTGCAACCCTGGTGTAGGATGCAGAGGATGATGTAATTACGTAGAAGGGGATTCTCACCTAGGCGAATGAGACAAGTCTTTTAAAGTTAGAGTAGAATAGTAGCAAGGGTCCGAGACAAGAAGCCACGTTGAGAACTGCCGTACGAAGGATCGATCTGGGGTCAATTGACGAAGTTCACTGGAAGTTGTAAGCTACACCGAAGCTGTCTTTCCCCATCTTTTGAGGATTTAGCATCAGGACCCTGCCTACAGCTAACATTATCTACCAACTGTATAGCCAGTCCAATTGCCAAGAATACCACCTCATCTTATCAACAAAATTACGAAACTAGAGATTCTCGCTTCTCTGTTGGCGTGGAGTTGGTTCAGCTATAGCCCCCAACCTGGTCAGGGTCTCATTCGGCGACCGACCCGCTCGGATTGTTTAATTATGTACCTATGTACCTAAGCTCCAGCCACATGTATGCCTCGCTGTGGCTTGTATCAATAATTCGCCAGTTCCCCAATTGATAGCATCAGCCACATATCCACCACACCCTTGGGTAGCGATTTCACGAAACGACTGAAACTTGGGGGGTTCTTTTGCCCATGTAGTTGTGACATATGGTTTGTTTACATCTCTTCTTTTTTTCCTTTCCTCTTACTAACGGTGCTTTCCAGGCTCCGGAAACTGCAAACCAGAAGCGCAAGCGCGGCCGTCCAACCAACGCGTCCCGCAATGACGACGACGCGTCAAAGTTCCAACTCACCCTCACGAGAGAAGGCAAGCTAGCGACGACTGCCGGCAACATGGAAGAACCAGATACGTCGGAGGAGGTGCGTCCGAGAAAGCGTGGACGACGTGCAAAGACAGACAACTTGTCCCAATCACTAGCCGAGCCTGAATTAGAGCCGGAACAATTTCAGTCGCCCAGAAAGAAGCGGGGCCGGCCGTCAATATCGCAGTCGCAATCACAATCGCAAACAAATGACATTGCCGCAGAAACCGGCGAGAGCAGAAAACAAGCCGCAGCGTCGGAGAGCGCACAGCCAAAGAGAAGAGGGCGGCCGCCGCGGGGAGAACCCCAAAGTGCCAAGGGGACTGAAGAAACGGCAGCCGAGGAAGCGGATGACGAGAACGAGAACGACGGAAACTCGAGCCTTCTCCGACGTAGAGGTCGAGAACGCCGAACCGAGGGCGAGGGGCACAAGAGCCCGCGGGGCTCTAAGTCCAGGACGAAGTATAAGGGGGCGGTTGAAGACGCGGAGCCGCAAGAAGAGCCTGAAGGAGATCCGGGATTATTGCGACGTAATGGTCGTAGTCGGCATTCCCCTAGCCAGTCACACCGAGATTCTCAAACCGTGGAAGAGCAGACCAGGGAAGCTACAGGAGCCAGCAAGCAAACTGAAAAGGGGAAGAAGCGAGGCCGGCCTCCGGTGAACGGAGGACCTGCTAAAGAGGCAGAAACAGAACCAGCTTCAAAACCACTCATTAAGATGGCGGCACAGCCAGCATCCGATTCACAAACTATGCCAGAGGCTGAGGCGGATGTAGATGCAGAAGAAGTAACCGAGCCACAAGCCCAGAAGAAGAGAGGACGACGGCCAGCATCCGGTTCCCAAGCAGTGCCTGAGCCTGGAGCTGATGCAGATGCGGAAGAAACGGAGCGACATGCACAGAAGAAGCAAGGACGACGGCCACGTAACATGCAGCCTTCACCTCCTAGGGAGCAAGGAGCTGCTTCGCATCCCAAGAAGAAATGGGGCCGCTCATCATTGCAACATTCACGGAACACGGATGGGGAGGAAGAGCCATCTGATTCCCAGGTCGAGCTAAAGAACAGAGGCCGACCGCCGCGGTCCAAAGATACAACCGAAGACAGATCTAATCAGAAGCGTAACCCTCGTGGGCGACCTTCAAAAACCCAGGACGCATCCATCCAAGAAGATCCACCCCCCGAGGGAGACCCGTCCGAGGCCACAACCTCAAAACCCAGGAAGCGCAAACGACCATCCCATCAATCGGCCCAGCCCTCGCGCTCACCATCCCCGGAACCCGAACAGCCCGCATACAGACACCTGGCGACCGCAACACGGCGCGTGCCCCGGGGCGTCATAGAATCCAAATGGGCACCCCTAGACGCGGCCTCCATCTCGAGCGTAACAAAGCTCCTGGCGGCGGCCTCGCGGCCCGTGCTGCTGCGACTCAACAACCCGACGAAGCACGCGCATGCCGCCGCGGCACTAAGTGCCGTCGCGAACCGGCTACGCTCAAAGCTGGCACGGGGCCTGCCGTTCCCACCCCCACCTCCCGCCCACGCCCTCTCGGGTAACGGCGGCGGCGGCGCGTCGAGGGGTAGCCGCGAGGACGAGCTCGAGTACGAGCGCACCGTCTCCGCGATCCAGGGCCTCGAGACGGCACTCGACCCGCTGCTGCACGGCGTCGAGCTGCTGCAGCGCGAGAGGGAGCGCGCCGAGCGTGAGCTCGACAGGGAGTACCGCGTCCTCGCGACACTGGGCGCCAACGCGCGCGCACAGGCCCGCGAGCGCCGCGAGCGCATGCGCAGGCTGCACGTCCTCGTGCCGCCGCCCGAGCGCGGGGGATACAACGGAACGGAGGGGGCGCCGGTGGAGGGTAGCGAGAAGGAGGCGCAAAACGGGCGTAGTGTGTTTGCGGACCTGGAGGGCGACGCCGAGGTCAGGAGCCTCGCGGCCCAGGTCGCGAATCACATGGAGACTATGCGCGGCAACCTCGCGCAGATCGACGGCGTCGTACCCGCTATCGGGAAGAGTCGCGCGCTCCTCAGCTCGGCGCTGCTCTCGCATCTGGGCGGGGAGCGCTTGGAGGATATCGTGCTGGGTTGACAAGCGGCTAGATAGAGGGGCGGGAGCGTGCGTGTTCATGTGTTCGAGGTGGGCTGTCAACATAGCGGCTTGAGCAGAACTAGAGTGATAGCGTATGCTCGATGTCAATAATGTTGATAGTGCGGAGCAACCCTATTAGGAGTCATTGAAAGAATAAGTGCAATAGGTCGTAGGGTCTTGTACGATTTCACAGACATGTACCCCTGAGTCATGTCCGAGGTATATCTGTACGTCAGGGCTTCCCCAGTCTAGCTACCTTGAACCCGCTCAACCTCTAAAATACGCATTGAGCGCCTACGCCAGGTCGGCTTAAATTATCGAGACATACATTGTCGATCCACCCGGATTCCGCGTAAATTGACTTCAAACCCCCTGGCCCCGGCGTCGTTGTCAGATTTGCGTACTCAGTCCGCTACCAGCTTCAACCGGTGAATAAAGCATGAGTCCAGGCGGACCCCTCACAGAACTACTGCAACATATAGCGGCTTGCTGCACCAAGGCAGGCATATTGGTTGTTAGCAGACCGGTATTGCAGCATCTCGTTCCTTAGTTGACGCCATCCCTTCCAGACACGCACGAGTCTCACGTAGTGCTGCGGAACAGAGCACCCGGCTATCGTGAGATGGTAACTATTCCACCGCAAAACCCGGCGTTATGAGAGGGAACCCGAGGGGCTAATCATTCATGGCTGTTGGAAGAGATTGACCGGAAGTATCTCCAGATGGGTATTCGACTCAATATACGGCAGTTCCAGAAATCCAGGAAGAATAAGAGAAGAAGGGGGGGAACCCTTACCGTTGCCGGAGCAATAAGGTGCATACAAAGCGAAGAGACCCGTATCTCGTCGTCTTGTGATTGATACCCCCAAGACCTGAGTTATTCGAATCGCGATTGTTAGGGGTCATATCTGTCTAGAAGGCACAATTTCACTCCTCCCGGAGAAGCCGCCCCTAAAATCATTCCTTCTCCCAGCAAACGTCGATACCATCGCTCTGAGGCGCTCAGGAATCTTGCAAGCTTCAACTACCTGAAAAAGCAAATTGGTTTCCTCAGGAGGCCGGGGGTTCCGGACACAATGTAAAGGTAGGGGTAAGAGGGCACCCAGTCTACGCTCTCTCGTGGATGGCTTCGGTTGTCAGCTCAACCCATGCCAGACGCACCCCTGTGCATACAGTCCCTACAATACGGTCGCTATTGAGTCTCGTCGTACTAGATCTACGTCTATGGGACAGCCGCGGGAGATACCCCATGCCGGAGCTTATGGAATCACTGAGTAGTTGTAGGACGTTGCTTGTCTGAGCATCTTCCGATGTAAATCACAGAGCAAGAACATATAAGAGCAAAAAGAAAACGCCGTTGTCGTAAATGTCGTATAGCAGGACGAGGCCTGCAGTTTGCTATTCGGATGTGGCAATAGTACCATTCAGCCATGTCTTACTTTCTTGGGCGCCTGTGGTCAGCTCCACCTCCAGTGCTTGAAAGTCTAATATAAACCTTATGCGTTGCCAGTGCCGCTTAGAACCACGGTTTTGCTAAGCGAAGGCATATATAAGTATTCGGACCGTTGTCAACAGCCACCAAAAAGGAGGCGTAGCCGGGTGGTAGATTAGGATGGCGGGTCGTTGCAGCTGTTCATCTAAAACTGAGATGGTAGCCTTTGTGTGGGACTGCCCTCACAGTGCATTACAATTCTACCTTACATTCATTACCTAGAGATTTTCGTCCTACCAGCTCCGGAGTTACATAATAAGCTCGAGGGCATCATCTCATGCAACAGTTCCCGCTTTTCGACTCGCTAATCGCGAAATGACTTGCCGAATCGCTGCCGTGTAATTTCCAGGTGGATACAAGAGCCTTTGCGGGAGCGGCTATGGATAGATAAGGCAACATCCCCCACCCCGGGCCAGCGCTCGACCCATAGCAAACCCGAAAAGCCAAGGGAAGGCTTCGGGGTCCATCGACTATCACATATGTCACCAATAGTTAGAGCACTTACCACTGCTCTCCGAAGTGATCCTTGACCGAGCCATTAGCCATCAAGGTCTGCCCACTGATCAGAGTCTCGCGATAGGTTTAGCTCAGGGGACTTGATTTCTAGTGGCGCGCCACTGTAACTTAGGCGTGTCCGAGTTTCTTCGGATTAAAGAGATGGCTTTTACGCCCTACCTACTACGGTATCAGGCAAAATATTTCGCACCCTGTCAGGTACCAGTGGGCGGCGCTAGTAGCCACGCCATACAAATTGGGTATAAATTTTACATGGGTCGACCGCAGGGACATACAAGTTACAGGGGTATATTTAGTTAGTTACCTCCACCCGCCCACTATTCCCCAAATACGGCTAGGATGTAGCTTCCCATACAATTTGTATAGGAAATA
>QJNZ01001130.1:8307-24755 GCA_004155055.1 Monosporascus sp. CRB-8-3 | reverse complement strand
TTTTATCTTTATAATTAATTTTTAATTAATCTTTTTCTTTTATTTTTTAATATACTTAATCGTATTACTAGGTTATCCGGATTAATATTTTTTTTACCGTTTGTCGTAAAAATCCTTTCTTAATTTTTAACGAGTTTAATTTCGAGGTTATATTTTGTTCCTTATATTTTAATAAAAATTAAAAATGCGAAATAATAAAAAACGTTTCCAAATATAAGGCCTACGTCCAGCACGGTTATTTTTATAACGGAAACGGAATTCCCCTTTTATTTTTAGAGAATATTCGTACGGAAAATTAACGGTTGGAAAAAAAGGAAATACTTACGAAAAAATATTTCCTGGAACTTTAAAAATGCTATCAAAAGGAAATAAAACGTTATTAACAAGAAATAAATAAGGCCGTTACGCAATTAATCCGGTTACGTAAACAAAAAGTTTTCCTTCGTTTTAAAAATATAAAAATAATATAACGGAAATTATAATCCCTAGAAAAACTAGAGGAATAAAAGCAGTTAAAGGTAGCGAACGTATCAGCCGCTACTTAAACCTTTAATCTAAATAATTAGTTTATTCCTAAGGTTACCGATTAGCCGTTTTTTAATAACGTAAATTAAGGTACTTTTAATCTTAACGGTTCTGGCGTTATTAGTAAAAATTCTTTAATAAACGTTAAGCGCTAATAAAATTCTTTGCTAGCTCTTAGGTATTTTCGGAATTTAGGTAATTTTTTTATTTAATTAAGTACTAGGTAAGCCCTTTTTTTTCCCGTATATCAAGTATTTTTTTAACTTTATATATTTTTCCTTCCTTTTCTGCTTTTATATCGTCCTATACCGTATATATTTTGATAATATTTATTACTAACTTAAGTAAGAAAATATACAAAACTGGATAAAGTTTAACTTTAAATAATAATTCTAATTAATAATTATTTTTTAAGATTTTCTTAATAATTCTGTACGGATTAACGTATTTGAAATTAAGTTTTTAATTCGGTCGTTTAGTTTTAATATTTTTGGTAATTAAATAAACCATTTCCCCTTTTAAGAAAATTAATCCTTTTAACCTTTTCTAATTATAATATTTGCTTATTTAATTACGTATAAATTTAAATTCTATTTTCATTTCTTAATATAATTATTTAAATTGTTCTAAAATAAGAATTATTTTAATATTAATTAATCCTTCCTTTCGTATTTTTTTATAAAATTCTAAAATAAAACCAAAATTAGCAGTTATTAAAATCGTCTTAATATTATCATAATAACTGGTATTATAAGCTAATTATACGATAAGTAATTTCTCAACCTAATTATTCTACTTATAATTAATATAATATCGTAAATACGTTTTTAATATTTAATTAATTCTTTCCGTTTATCTATTTATTTATAATTTAAAAACGCTTAATAATTTATAATTCAGGTTAAATTATGTTATTAAACTTTGCCAAAACTTTAAAATAAAAATTATACCTTTATCTAAAATAATTTCTATAAATAATCCGTATATACTGCATATATATCGAAAAAAAATGTATATTATTTACTCGGCGTTTATATCCTTATTATAAAGTAAAAAATAAAGAAACTTTATAAATCGATTAACGATTACAAAGACGTTATTATAATATATACCCGTAACTGGGTCTTTTAACAAAGGAAATTTCGTAATAAAGTCAAATATAATTAAATTTTACGATCGCTTAATGACTAATAATAGTTATAGTTTTCCGTAAAGTTTATATCGTTTAATTTTTATCTTAACGCAAATATTATATTGTTATATAATTTTTTATACGGTTAATTTTATTTTAAGAAAATAATATATTCGTCGTAAACGTTTTAAGGTCTTATAAATCCCTAGGTATCCGTATAATTAATATTTATATATTTCTCGTATTAAAATTTCTTAATATTTTTTTGGTATATAAATTTTATCTATTTTCTAATTATCGGGTAAATTATTATGATATTACTATATTTTCTTATATATATTTAATATAAACATTCTAATAATATTAATATATCGTTATTATAAATATCCTTTTAACGTCCAGTTAAATACGGTCTATTATGTTTTTACCTTAAGATCTTTTAAATCTAGTCGTTTGCTAAAGGTATCCGCTCTGCTATTTTCTAATCCTTTACAATAGATAATAATATAATCGAATTTTAAAAAGTATTTTACGTAACGTAATTATCGTTTAATTAATTCTCTGGTAATTACAAAGTAAAAAATATTCTTATAATCCGTATATACCTTTACTTAGTATTGATTTCCTTTAAAATAATATTTAAACTCCTTAAAAACTTTAACAATGGCCAGGAACTCTTTATCGTAAATAAGGTAATTAAACTTAATATCGTATAATTTGTATAAATAAAAAACGATAGGGTATAATCTCCCTTTATTATCTCGTTAATAAATTACTGCTTTTAAAGTAAAGTTTAAAACGTCGGTTTTAAATTTTACTGGTTTGTTTAAGTTATATATTATTAAAATAAGTTCGTTAATAAAAGCGTTTTTAAGCTATCAAAAAATTTCTTTTACTATTAGGGCTTATACAAATCGTCGATCTTTCTTAATAAGTTCCGTTAATAATATTACGATCTTATTAAAATATCGTATAAATCGTTAATAGTAATTAGCAAATTTAAGGAACGTTTATATTTTAATAATATTAATAAATATTTTCTAGTCTTAAATTGTCGTAATCTTTTTAAAATCTATTTTGATATATTTTAAGGTAATAATATATTCTAAGTATTTAATTTTTTATAAGGTAAAGTGCCATTAAGGTATCTAGCTATATACATATATACAGGGAGCTGATTTATTTACTAAGTATATGCACAAACTGGTTTTACAAACGCAACCGGGGAGCACCTTTTAAAAACCGTCCCTTTTTGGCCAAGGGCCGGAAAAACGTAATGCGGGTTATGTAACACGGCAATTGACGATAGATATACCCGATTGATTGATTGGTTCCTAACGCCCCCAATCGTAACTAGTCCCATCAGCCACCCCTTAATTGTCGCCGACACGGTGGTGGAGCCGAAGCCCCAATTGGTTTAGCTCCTTTTAAACTGGCGTTACTTAAAGGAACGGTAATCTAAGCTGGATTTGAACCAGCTATTTTTTAAGATTAACCGAAATAGGGTGCCTAAGTCTGTTGCAATTAAAAGAGACACCCAGGCTTGCGACTATTAAGTTATTAGGCCTTAATTTTTTAAATATAAAAAGTACTTTTTTTTGCGTTAATTAAGAAATTAATATTCTGTAAAACTTATAGGACCTTATAAACGTATCTTATATATTTCTCTTTTATTCTCGAATAAATAAGAATATCGTTAGGGTAATATATAATAAAAATATTAAAGTACTTTCGGAATATATAATTAATTATCCGTTAAAAAGTTATTAATACGTTCGTAAATCCGAAAAATATGACGAAATACTCGAATAATTCGTATTTCGTTTTAAAAACTATTTTCTATTTATCTTTTAATTTAATTTAAATTTAATTATACCTTTTTCTTAAGTTTAAAATTATAAACTATTTAACGTTTTGTAATTAATTTTTAATTTCGGTAATTAAAGGTAATAGTATTTTATCTTTAACGGTAATATAGTTAAGTTATTAATAATTAATAATAAGTCGTAATTTCCCGTTTTTCCGTAAAATAAAAAATATCGGGTACTTTATTAATAACTTAAAACGTTATATATATCCTTTTCGTAATTTATTCTTTAAGTAATCTCGAAAAACGTATAATTTTACTTCGTTTAAATTATAAATAAGATAAGAGGTAATTATTTTGCTGTTTTTAAAAATTATTTTATAATCTTATTTACTATATTGTAATAATTTTATATCGAACTTTTTTCAGAAAAGCTTGTCGTATTTATAATATTATAATAATACCTTTATTATTTACTCTAGTAATTTCTTAGGTTATATTTATAAATTATTTGTCGGTAATTAATGCTTTCAGGTGCCCACGACTGGTGCGTCTAGGCTGCAGATGCTGCCTAAGATAGCCTTTATCCAGGAATTATCCTTTGTACAGTTAAACGTATATGTAAAAGCGATTACCCCTAGATTTTTTCAGTTTTTTTTAAAATAACCAATACGTACTTTACCAAAATCCTATATTTAATTACTGTAATTATTAATATGGTAGTATTTTTTGGTTAATTGGTAACCGTAATACGTTAAACGGAATAATTATTTGCAGGTTAAGTTAATAAAGAAAATAAGCGGTTAATAATAGTAAGCGAATAATAAGAACGTATTTTAAGGCAGTTTTTTGTAATTAAATAAAGCAACTTACCTAATAAGGGTTTCGTTTTTATGCGGGATAGGAAGTATACGAATAACGATTTATTTTTTTTTCTCGATTAAGAGAATTTTTAAAACGAAAAATTTTACAGTAAAAAAAAAAAAACAAAAGCTTACGATGGACGTAACAGTAGGAAAAAAACTTTATTACTTTAATAACGATAGTTAGAAAACCGATATAAAATCTTTATACAGAAACAATAGCCTTAATTAGAATTAAACAAACTTTATACGTCCCTAGGTACCAACTTAAGTAAGATTAAGGAGAACGTTAAGGTACAAGAATATAAATATAAGTCGGTCGAAGATAAAATTAAAAATTTAAAGTTTTAACAAAAGAAAAAAGACGATATAATAAAGCGAATAAATAGTATCGTAAAGCGATTATTAGATATACTCCAGTTCGGGGGCGTACTTTAATAAGGATTATTTTAACCAAAAGCGATACGGAATTTACGAAATGCAAGTATTTGCAAAAGCGCTTTACGAAACGTTTAAGGGACGGGAGGTTTATAAGAAGCTTTTATCGCCGTCGAAAGTAATATAAAAAAAAATTAACCCTTTGAAAAAAGGCGAAACGTAATTAAAAAGATAGTTTATTAAAAAGCTTAATCCCCCGAAAAGGGAGAAAAGCGAAAAAAAAAAAGCTAACGTATTACACATATAAGCGAGAGACATATATAAGCGAGAGACATTTTTCGCCATTCTAACTATTTATCTTTAATCGTCCATTTCTTAATACCAACGTTATGGAACGCCTTATAAAAGAAGCGAAAATAAACCTAGCTATTTAGGTTAAAAAACGAAATCCGAAAGTTAGTTACAAAAAATTTAATTTTATTTATGAAGTTTTATATTTTACTTTAGTATACCGTTTTAACGGTAGATGCGCCCGAGCCGATATTATTTTTCCTTTGTAAAAATTAACGCCGACCGAAAAAAAATCGATTATCGACCGAATCCTTAACCTAAATACGCAAACGTTTTTTATCCGGTTTTAGCATGTTAAAAATATGGCCAATATATTGCTGGCCTAGCGTATTACGGAACGCGTCGGAATTAATTGGGCGTCGAACTTTGTTAGACGGTAAAAAAAACTCCAGACGTATTTAAATTAAAAAATTAATTATTAACGGATCTTATCCGAAAATCCAGAAATATTTCGTAAATAATTCAAGCTTATTCGGGTTATAATTACGAAATACGGTATCGCAAAAAAGGATATTTACAACTTCGACGAGACTGGATTTTTGATAGGGCTTTTTATAATAACGGGTATAGTAATTATTAATGCCGAAAAACGTAAAAAACTTAAATAAACGTAATAAGGGAATAAAAAATAGGTTATAATTATCCAGGTTGTTAATTTTTAAAGTTAAGTTATACCGTTATTTATTATTATAACAAGGAAAAATTATTTTAAGTTTTGGTATTACAATAACTTATTATTAATAGCCGATTAAAAAATCGTATTAAGTAATAATAACTAAATAATAAATAAATTAGGTTTAAAATAAATCCAACATTTTGATAAATATATTCGGACGCGTACGAAAAATTCGAAACGTTTTTTTATCCTTAACAGTTACGAAAACTATTATTCGATAAAATTCGAAAAATACTGCGCCAGCTATAATATTATTACGCTTTGCATACCCGCGTATTTTTCGTACCGGCTTTAATTTTTTAATATATTTTATTTTTTTATTTTAAAATACGTTTATTCGCGGTATATCGAAAACCTAATACGATACTATCATACTTATATTACCAAAAAAAAATTTTTCGCCGGCTTTTATAACGCGTTCTAAATTACTATAACGTCCGATAACATTAAATTTAAATTCGCGAAAACTGGCCTTATTCTATTTAATCTTAATAACGTCCTTTCCGAGTTCGAAATTCCTTTAATTATACTTACGCTAATTGTTTTCCCGTTAACCTCCGTCGGTTTTACTTCCCCGTTTGCGAAAACCTTTAGAAATATCCGTAAAATAACAAAATAAGGACGTTATTTACAAAGGAAAATTAAAAATTATCAGGATAACTTGCTAACAAAAATACTTAAATCGGTTAATCTTATAACAAAAGGTTATATGTTATTATTACATAAAACCGATTTTCTCCGGAAAAAAAACGTTTAATTACGCGAAACGAACTATATCTTAAATAAACGTTACAGGATTAAAAATAAACGTTTTTAAAAAAGAGGAATACTTACTATACAAAAAAGACAAGCTTTTTTGGCCTAAAAAAAAAAAGGTGGTAAAAAAATGCAGCTAATAGTAACTGGGAAGGATCGTTGTAAAAAGATTAAGACGAAGGAACGGAAATGTGGCGTTTGTAGTAAGCCCGGATATAATATGCGTACTTATGAAGAAGTTGTAAATACATCTAGCTAAGACGAATCCGATTAATTTGAATTAATGCGATATATTATTGTTAAGTTATTTGAATTTGTTGTTACGGAGTGCCAAAAAGCGGCTCGCTTATATATGTCTCTCGCTTATATGTGTAGTACGTTACGTAAAAAAGAAAATGTAGTACGTAGGGATTCCGACAATTCGGATAAGTTATTTTTAAATTCGTTTAAAAGTTTCTAAAAACGAAAAAGCCGTTATAATAGTTCCTTTAATATCCTTAACAGCTTTTTAAGCCCTAATAATTTAAATAATTTTAACGAATTAGGCGTTCGCTTAAAGGAAAAAGAGAAAAGTTTTAAAAAATTTAATAATAATGTAAAGCTGCGTTAGAAACGTTTTGATTTTTTACTAGATAAGGAAAATCACTTAGTAAGCTGGGTTAATTAGGAACTTTGAAATAACGCCCTAATTTTTACTTTTGAAAAGATTAATTATAAGGACGGAATAAAGCTAAAATAATTTAATTAGTTATATTTTGCGAAGGCTATTATTAAAACGTGTAAAAAGGTGTTTTTAAAGCTGATTATAAATATTAAGAAAAAAACGAAAATATTAAGAACCCTTAGGAAAATTTACGTAATAATAAGCAAAGTTAGGTAAAGGTTTTTTTGGAAGGAGTTTAATAAAATTATATACGATAAAGAAAACCCTGTATAATTTATTATAAAGTTTTAAAAGCTGTTATAAAAGGTTAAGGGCTGTAATATAAAGTTCGGATTAAAGGAATAAATTATTATGTTTTTTATTACTATAAAAAATTGTATTAATAATTAATATAAGATAATTTAATTAATGTTTAAACAAACCAGTTATTTTTTTTAGTAACTAATCGACGATTTTAATAACGAATTCTATAACCGTATTAACAAAAAAAACGGAAAGTTTTATAACGCTTAAAGAGGTAAAGGAAAAAGTAATAACAATAATAACAACTCCCGAAATAATAGGTCCGCATAAAATAAAAACGGAAAGTTATTTTATTTTAATTATAACAAATACGGATATTTAACGAAAAATTGCTTTAAACCGTAAAAGGAAAAAAGCGGCAAAGGAAAAAAAGGAAAGCGTAACTAGTATTAAAGTAATAATAAATAAAACAATTAAAATAATAGTTTTCGTAACGTTTATAATAGCAATAGGAACGAAAAGTAATTTATTTTTAACGGCCTAAAGGATTTGTACCGATTAGATGGAAAAACTTTTAACGCTTGCGTTAAAAAACAACAGCTTAAAGATTTTATATAATAATACGATAAAATAATTTAGGAGGAAATTTAAGGAGTTTTAACGGCGGAACGCCTTAAAGCCCGGGGAGTTTTAATAAATAAATATATTAAAACTTAAATAATTAATTACTTAAAGTTATAAAAGGGTAAACGTTTTAAAAGAATTATTATAAAAAGCGTTATGTTTTTATACGTTTATTTTTTTTACGGGAATAACTTAAACAAATTATTTTAAGATTTAAAAGCAAACGTTAATATTACGAATAATATTAACGATTTTGAAAAAAACATTATAATAAATATTAAGTCTAGGGGAATCTAAATTATAACGGGTGGAAAATCCGTAATTGCTATTTTTATTAATATCGTTAAATAACTTTTAAAAAAATATAATAAAAAAAGAAACGAAATTATAATTAAGTATACGTTATATATTAACAATTTTTTGTTAAAGATATTTTCCGGGAAGATATTTTATAAAAAAAAAGGTTACTTAAATCGTAACGTTTTAATAAATTTTAATAAAATTTAATTATTAACGATTAACGTTTTTCGGAAAGGATTTTTCTTATGGCTTTACGGGAAGCCGGAATTTATCATTAAGGCCCCGGATTTAATAAATAATAAGAATTATTAATAAAAATACGTATTAAAAAAGGTATTCGGTAAAAAAAACGGCGATAACTTAGTAAATAATTTAAAACGCGTATTTTCGAACGTTTTTAAAAACGGAAAGGTTTTAATAACGGACAAAGTTATAAAGAAAATTATTTTTTAGTATTGCCGTTTTTGTTATCCCAATATCGAACGATTAATATAAACTATTAAAAAGTTTACGGGGATAAATTTAAACTTTAACGATGTGAAAAATATCCCTTATACGGCGTATAATAAAAGGAAAATACGGAAAATACCGTTTATAAATTTTTAAAAATAAAGGAAATATATAAAAAAAATTATTTAATACGATATAAAGTTAATTAAATTTATTAATATTAAAAATAAAGGTTATTTTGGTTTTTTTATAAATAACTTATTACGTTATAAAAAGTATTATTTGTTTAAAAATAAAAATAAAATTTAATAAAGTTTATGCGCGTATATTACGTAAATTATAAAACGTTTAGAAACGTTATTATTAAACGAAGAAGGCAGACGTAAAAAAATGTAAATTTTACGTTTTAACGGTAATAGGGAATTTGGTAAAACGATAATTAAGAATTTCTGTATTATAAAAAATATCGAATTAATAATTTCTAACGTATATAATTAATATTAGAACGGAATTGTAAAATAAGGAATATAGTTTTTACAAAACGAAATACGTATAATTTCCGCGTAAATAAAAATTTTTATATACTTTTAGGATTTTGTAATAAAGGTAATAACGTATATTATTAATAGGATAAGCCAGTTTATAATAAAGGATGTAATATTAATCGAATATTTTAAGGACGTATTCGAACCGAATAAATTATACAAATTAAATAACGGTTATTTCCGAATTTTCGATAATAAATATATAGTTTTAATTAATTAGAATTATCGAATTAAATTAAAAAAGCTGGTAGCCCGTAAAGTAAAAAAAATGCTATTAAGTTATTAAAAGATATATAGTTATAAGGTATAGCTAATAAAAAAAGGTAAATTATTTATAATACTATATATTACTATTTACGAAAATTTAAAAAAATTAAAGAAACCTCTTAACCTTAAAAATATTATCTAATCATTTCCATAACCCGTATAAAAACGTCTAAGATACCGTTAAAACTAAGGCATAAAAATAAAAGATAAAAACGATAACGTTATTTTAAAAAATAATACGGATTAAAAAATTAAGTAGGTTAAACGTAAAAAAAAACGTTTAAAAAAATTATTCCTAAGCTATATACCTTAAAGGCCTCAAATAAAGCCTTAAAGTTAATTTAAAAACTAAAGCTAATTTTAACCCTAGAAAATAAAGGCGAAGGTAATTTATATACCTTTTATTTTAATTTATTAACATCGAATAACGATAAAAATTATCTTAATAACTTTAGAAACACCAATTAGATTATCCGGAATACTTACGAATATGAACAGGTAATTAATATATTAAATATTAATATTTATAAGTTGTTTACTATTATAGATAACGGCTTATCCCTAAAGGAAATTATAAAAAGCCCAAAACGAAAGATGTAATTTAAGGTTATCTTTATAAAGATTAAAAAAAACCTTTTATACGGAACTTTTAAGTTTACGTTTTTTGGTAAAATTATTTAAGGGTATTTTATTAATATTAAATAGGTATTAAAAAAGAAATATACGTTTATAAAAAAGTTAGATAAGTACAAAGTACGTATTTACGTAAAAGGATTTATATAGTAAAAAAGAATTAATTATAACGAAATAACAGTAAGTACCGTAAAGGTAGTATATTAGAGGATTTTAATAACGTTAACCGCTTTTTTAAAGTGGTATATATTTTAAATAAATTTTATTATTACGTACTTAAACGGCAAATTAAAGAAAGATATTTACATAAAACAGTTTCTTATATTAAAAAAATATTTTAATACGTATTTAAAGAATAAGGAAATATATAGGTTTTTCCT
Organism: Monosporascus sp. CRB-8-3; assembly: GCA_004155055.1. NCBI lineage: Eukaryota > Fungi > Ascomycota > Sordariomycetes > Xylariales > Monosporascus > Monosporascus sp. CRB-8-3. The sequence goes on along the minus strand of QJNZ01001130.1, from coordinate 14,161 downwards.
TAAAAAAGTTATTAAGTTAATAAATTTATTATACGGTTTAAAGTAAGCCGGAGCTACTTGGTAAAAAAAAGTAAAAAAGATATTTGCAAAATAAGGTTTCCGTTTATTGATTTCGGATAACGTAATATATTATAATCTTAAAATAAAAAACGTTATTATTTTATATATAGATAACTTTTTGCTTTTCGGCCTTAATATATAACGTTTTAAGGATATCGTTAAGAGGATTATTAAAAACGTTTTAGTTAAGGATTTAAGTAATGCGGATTAGTATTTAAACGTACGAATTATTTGTTTTTTACTAATAGAAAATGTTGGGTTAAATTAATAATAGTATATTGAAAAATTATTAAAGTTAATTAATTTAAACGAAATAAAAAAAGAGCTTATATTATTCGTTAAGGATTATTTAAAGTATGTTATAAAATATAACGGCGTAATTAGCAAAAAAGAAACGTTTAAATATACGAACCTGGTAAGGAAATTTAATTTTTCAAATTGTATTAGTAAATTAAATATAACGTTTATAATGTTAACTTAGGTAAAGTTTATAGGTAATCCGTTACTTAAATACTAAAAATGTATTAAAAAATTACCGAAATATTTAAACGGTATATTAAATATGTTTTTTCGGTACTGAAATTTATAGGAAAATTATTTATATTATAAATATAATAATTTAAGCTTGTTCGGAATAATAAATATAAATTTTGCAAATAATTATAAGTTAGTAAAGTTTATAATTGGCTATATATTCTTTATAACTGGAACGTTTATTTTATAAATTTTAAAATTACAAAATGTTATTATTAAATATATTACGAAAGTAAAATATATAAAAGTTAAAATAACAGTTATAAAGGTAATTAAAATTAGAAACTTTTTAATAAAATTAAGGCTTATACTTAAAAATTTTATTCCCATCTTAGAAAATAATATAAATACGTTTAAATAGGTAAAAAAAATATAGATAATACGAAAAAAGCGTTATATTCGAATCGAATATTATTACGTATATTAGGAAGTCCGAGAAAGAAATATTAGCTTTTAATACGTAAAAAGTAAAAATAATTCTGCCGACGGATTTATAAAACCATTTAACAAGGTAAATTTCGAACGGTTTATAACTAACTTAAGATTTAAGAAAATATAAGAAAAGTTAAAGGATACTTAAGATTTAGTTAAAGTAATTAATAAAAAAATGGTCCCGTTGGACTTTTTTTGTACGGGAGAAAAGGCGTTCCTTTGTTAAAATCTGTTTTTCGTTATTAAGAATAACGACTGTAGTATTTTTTTTACGATTATTTAAAAATATCCGTTTATTTATTAGTTTTAAAGCTTTAATTTTTTATGAAATTATTTGTTTATATATAATTATAACTTTTTGCGTTAATTTTTACTTAAAGGCGTTAATATTTTATATATAACTTATAATTAATTAATATTTTTTATTTAATAACTTTTTATAAAGGGGGATTTAAAGAGTAATAATTTTAATTATTTATTAATATTACCGTTAAAAAATAAAACCGATTTTTAAAGTTATAAAACTTTTAACGTAATAAGTTGGCGTATATAAAGCGTTTTTTTATATTAACGCCCAGCCTGGTCTAAATTGTTTCGGAAAAAGTGGGCCCCGTATTCCGGAGCGGTTGCGAAAAAACGGTAAAATGAAAAGGCCGGTTTTTTAGTATAACGGTTAATTGCGTAACCTTATTTTTGATAAGAATAATAAAGACGAAAGTTTAAATCCTATATAGATTAAAGATTTTAATGGATTTTCTTAAAGTTTTAAATCTAATTTTGAAAAATTACGTAAATAAGGTTACTTAACGTAAAAAGACATGTCGGTAATTAATACTTTTAAGTACCTGCGGCTGGTGCGTTTAAGCTACAGATACTGCTTAGGACAGCCTTTATCCAGGAACCATCCTTTGTACAGTTAAACGTATATATAAGGGCGATTGCCCCTAAATTTCTTTAGTTCTTCTTAGAATAACTAATGCGCACTTTGCCAGAATCCTGCATTTGATTACTGTAACTGCTGACATTATTATTTATTTGTCGAAATCGTACTTTAAGGTTTGCAATAACGCATTATATTTTTTTATTATACCCTTTATTTTAAATATATTTTATTTGTTTAGGTAATAAGGTTTTTATTATATTTTTATATTTATATTCGTTGTTTTTTTCGATCGAATATTAAGATTTCGTATTATTTATATTTTGTTCCATATTAGGAAATAAACGAAAATTTACCTAATTAATTCTTTAATCGATTAAAAGGTTATATTAACGTAATTATTATTTTCCTAGGATTATATTATATTTACTTAATAAAATAATTAATCTCACGTTTAACTTATCCGTTATCGTAAACGAATTTTTAACTTTCGATATTTTCGATTTTATAAAAGTAACTTTTTTCCTTTTATAATAACTTTAATTAATTTACTATGTTTGGATTAATATAATTTACAGTTATTACTTCGTAATTTACTATTACGGTATACCAGTTTTTTTAATTCGTATTCGTATAATAATAGTATTATCGCCAATAGCTCCGATTATTGTATTCAGAGCCCTTTTAAAATATTATAATTTAACTTCTTTTTTTTGCTTACCTGCAGCTTTTCTATAGGTAGCGTTATTTTTTTAAGGTTTATAAAAGTTTTCGTAATATTTTTTCGTTCCGATTATTTTATATTCGAAATTTTTTAATTATTTTTTTATTTAAGTTATTTATTTTTACAATTATTTAAATTATTATTATATATTCGGTTATTTGTAAATCCGTTCCGCGAAAATTTTAATTATTTTTTCGTCTAATAATATTATTTACGAATTATCGTTTTTTATTAGTTATTATATTTTTTTTTCGTTTTCCGAATCTTATTAATTTTTTTTAATCGTTTTTCTGTCCTTTAGATTAATAGTAAAGGCTAACTAGATGCCTAAATCGGTAACGGCTTACTAATAGTGTTTTTTTACCGTTTTTTAAATTAATTTTTTTTCCGTTTAATAATTACATTATCCGAAGTAACAGAAAAGGTTTTTTTATAAGTATAACTTTTTAAGTGGCTAACTTTATTAAGTTATTTTTTAATCGATCTTATTTTTATCTATAAATAATTATAAATATCAATATTATTATTAATCGTTTTTATTAACTTTTCTTTATTATTTAAAATTAAACCTCTATTAATATATTCGAATTATACGTTAGTAAATTACCTTTTTTTATTTTTAATAAAATTAACATCTGGGTTTATTATAATAGATAACGTAAATCTTTATATATCGTTCTGGTTTTTCTAAGTATAAATCCTTCTTTTATTTATAATATTCCTATAACTACTTCCGTAAAACTAGTTAATCCCGTTTTTGTTAATATTTTCTTTATTAAAACTAAATAAATAATTTCTTTTTAATAAAGATCTTTTATCCTAAATAATCCTTATATTATTATACTATTATATACCGTGGTTAAATTATATTAATTAATTTTTTGTTATTTTTATTATTATTCTATTATTATTTTTCGGGTACGGAACTTTAATTATTTTATCGAAATTTTTTAAGTACTTTATATTAAAAAACTTTATATCCTATTTTATTATAATTATAACATTTAAACTAGGATTAGTTCTATCGTTAAATTATCCCAATTTCCATAAGGCCTGGTTAAGTCCTATAAAAAATAAAAGACGGAATACGTCTATTCCTTTAATTAAATTTATTAAACTTATATTATAAAATATATTAATTTTTTTTTATCATTTTTCGAACTATCGATTATCGATTTTTACCGCTTTAATAATATATTTACTTAAAAAAATCGGTCGTTTTAATTTAATTACTTTATTTTTAACGTCGTTTTTTAATCCTTTATAAAATATATTAATTTAAATATTATCCTTTTCGTCTATTTATCTTACCTTAACTATTAAATTCCGGAATTTTACCGTATATTCAAATACTAATCCTTTTTGTCGTAATTATAAAATCTTTTATATAACGGTACGTTCTTTATTAAGGTTATCGAAATTAGCCTTTAGTTTTTTTTTTTTCGAAATTGAAATAATTAGCGAAAAATTCCTTAATAAATATCTTCATATCATTTTTCGTATTTTCCAAATAATTTTTTATAATTAGTTTAAACCAGTCAAACGCGTTTCCGGTAAAAAACGCCGCGACAGCAAGGATTTTATTTTCAGGATTATCGAGAGTTAAGAACCGTAAATATATTTACGTCTAAATAAAAAAACCCTAGATATTAATTTTTTTATTATAAAGTTAGGGTTTTTTAACTTTAATTTTTAAAATATTAAAATTTTACTTAGCCGTTTTTTTAAGTTATAAAATTTCCGTTTCTAATTTTTTAAACTTATTTTAAAGTTATTAATTAACAATACTTTTTTCGGTATTAAAAATTATTTTAATAATTCGAATAATTATTTAAAATTTAATAATATTATTAAACAAAAACTTATAACGTATAACGGTTAAATTAATTAACTAATTATTAAATTAAATTATACGGTTTATATTAATAATTATATTATAAAAATTTAAATAACGGAAATAATTTAATTACGTCTGGTAATATTAAAAACGTTTTAAGTAACTAAATTATATTACAAACTGGTATTATTTAAATTATGGAATTAATAAACGTATATATTTTTTTTTAAATTATTACCGTTTATCTTTACTTAATTTAATCGTTATTAAACAATATTAAAAGGTACTTTATTACGTTTAATAACGCTTAGCCTTATTTTTACTAAGCTTTTCCGATTACGTAACTTAACTTACTTAGGTCCTATTTCGGCCCATTAGGCCGTTTCTCGGAACCTTTCCTTCCGCTAAGTCGTAACAATATCCGCCCCGAAATTAACTTCCTAACTTGAATAACTGCTTTAAATATTAAAATACCTAAATTATTTAAGAACTTAACCCGGATCGAAAAATCCCTAATAAAACTTAATCCAACTTACAGAAATCCTACCATACGCCTTTTATTCCGTAAATTCGCGAAAACCTTTAACGAAAAAAGTAACAAACTTTTTATTACCGAAATTTATAATAACTAATTAATTATAACCTTTAAAAAAACAAAACTTAAAACGCGTTAAAAAGTAAAACCGGAACTAAATAAAAACTGTGTAAGGATAGTATTAATTAAAAAAATAAAGGTAAGGTTTAAAGTTATTAAATAAAGACGTTTTAAAAATACCCGGAAAAAATAATAATAAAATAAACCTTTCGAAAACGAAAAAAATAATAAAGATAATCCGGAATATATTATTATACGTAGCGGTTAATATAAAGTTAATTAAATAAGTAATTATTAAGATATTCTTATCTGCGTTAAAAGGTTATATTATTAATGGCTTTAAAATTGGGTGGAGCGTTAAGGGGGTGGAGCGTGGATAGGGGGGTCATCTTACGAGAAACAATTAGGTAGCGCGTTTTAGGGCAGGATACCGCGACTACTTCTATAATGGAAGCGAATTACTGGACGTGGCTCAGATGCCGAAGGAGTCTATATTCGTTTCGGCTTATAAACCAACTCAGAGTTAGACTTGATAACTGAAGGAAGAGGATATTATAAAAGAACATGTACGCTACACCGTTATAAAGGCCAAGATCTCTTAATTTAACGTTCGACTTCTTCGCATCGATGCACATAATTAACATCTACGACAGAAGAACGAGGCACGAATCTCTTTTATAGTCTGCACCCCAACTGCCGATATGGTTGGGGATGGTCTAGCCTATGCTCTTTAAGGTGTTCAGTTTAATGGCTCCCTCTTTTTTCTGGTCCGGGGGGGGGGGGGGGGGGGGG